>VOMN01049012.1:0-18493 GCA_014899125.1 Orchestia grillus | reverse complement strand
ACTCCCTGAACTTGACTATTAACCTTTAACTTTAGCTTAACTGCTGCTGCTTCTTTGCGGATGATTTACTTTTGTGAATTCTGATCAGTTGAGTAGTTCCAAACTGCCGTATGCAATTCGAAACAGACTTGTGAATTACTCTTTGCACAAATAAATGCTAATCGAACACTTCGGCAAATGTTAAAAAGAAAGATTAGTTTTTCAGAGTTTTATAGCAAAATCACATCGAACACTGGTATGTTAGTCTGATTTATTATTAGGCTTTTGTGAGTATACATGAAGAGTGAAGAATGCTTCAATTTTCGCCACGCTCAATAAAAGCTCCAAAAATAACAGCTTCAAGAGAGAATTACAAATGTTTATACGCATGCGTTCTTATGTGTTTGAAAAATTGTAAAATAGAAAGCGTGAAGTTAAATTCCATTTCCCAAAGTTATGCGGTTCACACAAGATATGATGCACCCGTTTCACGGGCCGACATCGCTATGGATGCCAAGGCAAGCGATCAGTGTTCCATTGAGGCACTGTCAAGTATGTACGATCGTCCGTACTCAAGGCTGGCTTATACTTCTGAGCATGTTCTTATGTAGGAAACAGTCGGCACAAAATTAATTTTTTAGAGTTACGCAATGAAAAAGGTTCCACCATTACTTTTTGATTTTTTTTAAGATTTAGAAACATTCTATAATAACTGAACTTCATCATATTTAATACCAGCATTAAAGCACTCATTGGCCGATTTCTAGGAAATCTTCAATTCAGTGTGAAAATACAAAACAACCTATTAATTGACACGCATGTGTACAGCATGTCCTTGAGAATTGAATCATTTCATTCCCAATGAGGAAACACGCCAAAGCAACTTTACAATTTTCGCAGTCTCCGGTATTGCTTTGCCGGGTGGATTGAACTGACCTAATGATTGGCGACGTCAAACAATATCCTCCATACATTGAACTTTTCATTCAGTACTGAGTGAGTATTTTTATATATTTTGGAACAAAATTTTAAAAATAAATGCAGAAATGATAAAGATTTGCTGTGTTGTCAACGTCGGAAAAATTATTTTGAGGAGTTTTTAATGTGTGAATAAAACGGAAGCTCAAGTAATACGTACTGCAATGCAATTGTTAGTTTACTTCTTTGTTTGCAATATTTCACTCAAAACCAACGCGTATTGAAATAATGGCTGCATTTTTTGGCAGTTAAACTTCCTTAAGACCAATAATTCAACTCAGTATACGTAATTCACGCAGGATAATTCCCGCTTATGCTTTTCGATACAAGATGCTCACATTTTTCAACGGCCAAGATTAAATTCCCATTTCACGGGACCGTTTTTTTTCACTTGTCGTTATTTGCGTTTTTCTTTGATGCCGGTTTTTGAAAGCAAAATTTGCATTCGGCGACACTCACTGACATTCTTCAGTCGAAGCTTCAAACAGGAACCGAAGCCTTTGTCTTGCATCGCAACCTCCTCAAAAACGAGCTACGGTGGCAGGAAGAGGCGCATGCATTGCCATTCAATTCCGACTTGAGAATAGCAGGGAAGTTTTAGTGGCGCTCCCACCCTTCGCCTGAGCAAATTAAAGTCCGTATTTGCGTACATCAGGTGGGCGCCTTGCATTACCAACACGTCCGAAACGTGTTTATTGCAAATGAAAATACTAACAGGTTACGATTGCCATAAATCTTAACAATTTGCAGTTAGCCTTGTATTATGGGCTGAGTTTTTAATGGCCTTGGAGACACTGGAACTGCGCACTGCTTTCGAGGAAAGTCTCTTTTCCGAATTTATAGCCAAACTTAATCATGCCAATATAGCAGTGAGTTCATATGCAGTAAAACGCAGCACGGCACTACCGTACCATACCAAACAGGAGGCAACATAATATTAAACAGAAATTTTTCTATCTACAATGTTTCCAAAACGCAGCGTGTCAAGAATGAAGAGAGCACAAATTTGAGTCGATGCGCATTTCGCCGTAGAAACCAAAGCGAGAACTGGCGTCTCTTGTGACAGATAAATTGCCCGACTGTAACATCGTAATTGTTTTACAATTTCGCTATGAAAGTTTGGCACCTCGTAACCGTCCTCTCACTACTCGGAGAGTACGACCGAAGAATAAATAGATCATGCATTCAATCTGAGAATTTCTAGCTTCTGCGTAGTCACACTCGGTGTGCGAGTATTTTGAGTTTTAACACGAAGCAAAGGCCGTTCAATCCTTCCTCACTGACGTCATCATTTTATTTATATGAAATCTTAGTAAAGCAATACTTAACAATTTAATAAATCTATGCCTAGGCTTTAGAACGGTGACCCGGTCTGTGGAATAGTGAATCGCTCATAGGGTAATCCAAACTAAGTCTTTACAGATTCCTGAAGTAGGACATACAAGGAAATTCATTTTCGAAAAGTTTTAAATTGGGGTTCATTTTTTTCAAATGTATCAAGAGATCTGAAGGTCGTGATACTACTGAAGGCGTATGGCTGGCAGAAAGTCTTCGCCACTCACGCTTGCATCTTTCATGATAGTCTACGACTACGAAAATATCTCCAAAATTGAAAATAAGTAGGTAGCAAGACGACCTAATCCCCACAACGAGGAAGTTATGGATTTCGAATGTTTTAATATTACATTGCACACATTTTTGGGATCTACCAAACCTATAAAATTCAAGGTTGTAGTGTTCCAGGAAAATTTTCTCACGGTTAGCTTACTTGTTTATCGAACTTGGTGCGTCGTCTACGAGTACTAGATTTCCTTCGATAGAAGCAGGACTGGTGAGCGAACTCTAAAGATTATTCCCAAAAGTTCCGGGTCTCGAAGAAACTCACGTCAAAACTTCTGACGCTAACCAAACCAATTCTGAAAAGTGTTGCATAAAAAATAAATCTACAATCATTATTATCAATAGACGTCGTTGAAGTGTGTCTGATCTTTTGGATTTTCACAATTGTAACAATTATAGTTTTTTCCAGTATTTTTTGGGAGCTGGAAACCGAATCTCTTTCATTGCAGAGTCTTGCAGTTTCAGCTGGTTGACAGCTAGCGGTTGTCGGCGCTGCCTCAGTGGGAGGTGGATGAGAGGAGTTTGACCATGGAAGAGCGTCAGAGTATGAGGTGAAACACCAGTGAGAAACTGAAAAAAAACAATTAAAGTTAAAAAATGTTACCTAGAGTTTCTTTTCGTATTTCTAGTTTGGTTCGGGGAAACTGGACGTAATAAGAAACACGTTAGAAGTTTGTACATAACCAACATTATTACTTCTAGATTTGTCATCTCTCAACAGGAAGAGCAGGTCATTCACAGAAAGAAAGATTTTTTAAGATACCTTAGGTAAGCTTGACAAAAACGGTATGATAGGACAAGTTGAAATGAAACCATGAAAGGATTTTATGAGTAAGCCCACACAATGTTTCTGTCCTTTAACACAAAGAAACAATTCAATAAAGAAGAAAAATGCACAACCGAGGCTTATTGCATTGATGAAATTGCTCATTCGTTATTTATTTACTTACGACTACCATCTCCGTTTTTGTCTCAATCACAAATTCGCAAAGAAAGCCAACGAACGGTGCACACAACTCCCATCAAAATCAGCGCTTCACAAACAGGGGCAAGTGGGCCTCCTAACCCGCTCCCTTCAGGACGCAGTGCTGTGCCAAGTCAGTGTTATTATGTGTCAAGTCCCCAAATTAGTGATACTTAAGTATTTCTAACCTCGGCAGCTATTAGGTTCACGCTGACGTCTGGTGTGTTCTTTCTGTCGACAACCCCTCCATCTTATCATCAGTAATCGTGTGTCCGAGATAGTGTCGAACATAACGACCATATAGCTCTTCAAGGGAGTGATTATTTGGGTAGCTATCCACTGAGCAAACGTTTATTTATTTAATCGGCCGTGGTGACGTCAAACGCTCAAATGCAGCATGTAACGCAATGTTTCAGTGCATATTATGTTCATGGGAATTTTTCAGTTATTTTTCATACCCATAACCCACCCTTTGTTGAGTTTTAAAAGTAATACGTTGAATATTAACACAGCAAGACTGTTACAGTCCCTACATTAAAATTTTTCATTAATGCAACGTACTTTGTTCATGGAGTGACAGCTCCCAAAGGCATAAATTGGAGTAAATACATAAAGTTCCAGATCAATTGAGCCACTGAAGTAAATACATAGAACAACAGGCGTATAGAGCTAAAATTGGCGTAAATAAATGGAATGACAGGTCTATAGAGCTCAAATTGGAGTTAATTCGTGCAATAACAGGTCAATAGAGCTAAAATTGGCGTAAATAAATGGAATAACAGGACCATAGAGCTCAAATTGGAGTCAATAAATCAAATATCAGGCCCATAGAGCTGAAATTGGAGTAAATAAATTAAATAACAGGCCCATAAAGCTCAAATTGGAGTAAATAAATTAAGTAACGGGCCCATAGAGCTCAAATTGGTGTAAATACATGGAATAACAGAGCCTATAGAGCCTAAACTGAAGTAAATTCTCGGAGTAACAGGCCTACGGTAGCTACAGTAAGATTTATTCATTATACCGGAGGAACGCGAAGGTTATTTTGGGGCCTTCCGCTAATTTCTGCCCTGCACGTGGAATGGCAGACGCACAAGCGAAAATTGTATTCTATTAAAGAAAATATAACCTCAGTCAGATTGTGCCTTAGTTGTTCGTAAAGGGAAGAACATAAGAATAAATCGTAGTCATTGCGTGTCTTGAAGTTTAAAAATATGATTATAGATTACACGCTAGCGAAAGGTGGTTTTTACATCAGTCTGGAAGATACTTCTAAGCAAATTGCAGTGTTTTCGTCTTTCTTAGTAAAGTGTGAAGGCCAAGAATTGCCGCTTGAATGATGTCGTAATCGGTTTTTTAAGCCCTCAGTATCATGATTGTTGCTTTACATCGATAACTTCTTTGATGATGCAGGCTTGATCGTTTAGTGTGCTCAATGCAGATAATTTTACCGGAGGATTTCATGCAAAATTTTTATCACGAGAACAAATGATGTCGTTATGCTATGTTACCCAAATATGCACGGAATGTTCCAAGAGCATTTTATTGAAATAAGGAATGACAAAAAATGCGGAACGGGTAAAGCATGTATACGGAACGGGTAAAGCATTATCACACAACCAAAAGTACGTCGTTCAAAATTGAAGAACAAAACGTATTGTTGCTTACGCGGCACTCCAACATATCTGTTCGCCGTCTTGTGTACTGAGTATCCAGCGAGATCGTAGGGTACTTGAAAAACATTATTCAGTGCTCATCAGTACTCCGATGTTTCTACACTTGTACTAATCACTTTCAATTTTAGGGGAATTTTACATCGAAACTATGCAGCCTAGGAGAGGGAAAATTTTTCGGATGAAATTGATCAAAAGATGATGACCTTAAGAAAAATTGGTGCGGAAGCCCACCTCTGCACATGATATACTACAATAAAATTGCACACTTATATAAAATCTTCGGGTGCAATCTCTTAAACTCATACAACCACTTAAATTCGATTTTTTAAAAAGTTCCTCTAATGACATTTAAATTCTTTAATAATTGGGCCGGTATGACTGACTAAATCAAACATCAATTTAGGCGATTCATTAAATGAGATTAGCTTTTTTATTAGCGCACCGCCCGTGGGCCCGAACTGGGCTCGTTAAATCAGCGTCCAGGGTCCGGTCTGTCAGACCAAATCATGGTCGTTAAATCGCCGATGACGGCTTGTGAACAAGCATCTGGCCGTCCCCTACAGCGGTCACTTAATCCATTTGAATAAATGAATCGACAACGAATGCAGAGAGATACCGATACAGGATCAGGCGACCGCTGGGGACTTTATAGAGGAGCTGCGGTTGCCGTTTTCCATAAATAATTACTCCACCACAGCTATATCCCGGACTATGCTTTCATTTGCTCAGCTCATTTGCATTAATTTTTTCGGGATTTTTTCCCGCTGTGAACGCAAAGTTCTTTCGTGTTGATATCTATTATGTCCAATATAAATAAAACGCCGGAACCCTCTATGTTGAGGCATCGAATTGAATTTTTGAGGTGGGGGAACAAATTGATTTTCAATCTAAATAATGCAGGTGAGCACACCGGTCTGTTCAGTTCGAAACATTTTACCCTAACTTACGATTTGTGTCATGCACAGATGTTAAGAATTTTGTGTTCTAGTGTTGTTGCGTCCTCACGTCACGTCAAACAATCGAGTTGAGGGATAAAGATCTGATACGAAGCGTCTGTGTGAGGCCGTGTGATGACTGGAATCAGACATCGTTGGCGGCTGAGAAGAGCCTCAGCCAACTCCTGTGTTACATCGGCGAAGGTAAAATTGTTTTTATTGCATTTAAGTCGACACGAAGAGGGCAAAGAATTCGAAAGGTTCTGTGAATTTGCTTAACTCTGTTAGGAAAACTTTCATTTCTTACCGTAGTGACGATTAAACTTCATTACGCAGCCTCAAATTCGTTTAGGGCGGCCATGATATGCAAAAAGCGAGGAGCTGCACCTCTTCTCGTCAGGAGGAGACGAGTCGTCATGGAAAAACTGCTTAAAGCTGAACATTTCCATGTAGAAATGAGTAGTTAAATTGTAGAGTGGTGCTTTAAAGATTAGTGAGATTCGTATTACAGGCTCATCATTGATGATGAAGCCAATGAAATCCTTTTAAGGATTTGAGAAAATTACACAGAAGGAACCGAGAAGCTAACGAAAAGTTAACTGAAATGAACACGCAAGACTGAAATCGACCCTGAAAGTTTATTAAAAACTGATCATAGCGTAAACCCTTAGATTAGAAGTAATGACAGGAACTGAAAATTGCTCTAGGAATAATATTATTGTAACCATGGACCGTTCAGAACTTGAATGATTTTGTGTTAATTGAAACATTTATATAAACGCTCAATATTTCCAACATTTTACGTCAGTAACTGAGTCACGTGTCTTTCCGGAAAGGGCGACGTTTAGAAATTTCAACAATCAGAACTATTTTAAGATACTTTTAACTAGGCTCTTATATGAACCAAGTTAAGACACTACAGCAAACCTGTGAAAGCTTACAGAAGTCCGTGATTTTAACGACTGCTCACAAGAAGCTGAATTATTAAATACCTTAGGATCCATTTCTTAGAAGCGGGAACTTAATAATATTGGAACATTGAATGATTATGGGCAACGTGAAGCACGATTCTGTCATCGATGGCTAATCGTCTTGCAACGGCCACGCTTTGGTGGATGGCAGGCAGTGCCGCCTGCAGCAGTGCCGGCTGCAGGCAGTGCCGGCTGCAGGCAGTGTCGGNGCTGCAGGCAGTGCCGGCTGCAGGCAGTGCCGGCTGCAGGCAGTGCCACTCCAAAAGATTCTTGAGGCGCTAGAGACGTACATGCCTGTCGTGGCGAGCGCATTGTCATTACCGAGGAAGTTGGCGCGCAAAAATCTATAGCTCGATCATCATTGACGAAGAACCCTTGAGTAACTCATCCCAAGGAGATTAGGTTCTCTTAGAAAAGGCCTCTATTTTTCACCAGAAGCGGGATCTGGAGCTCCTTTTTATCTCTTTATTGCCATTAGTCACGTTATATCTCACGACTCCACGTTTCCTTCGCTCATAATCTTTATTTTCTGAGATCGCCAGCCAAATCGGACACTTCGATAAGCCCAGCCGGCCAGCAGCTGTTTTGCGCCTTACGGAGCTCTGCCGTTTGGGTGAAATTGGTGGGTCTCGGCAGTTTGGCGCTTTTTACGCCCCTTCTCCATAAAAACCATCTCCCAGCGATCTCCTCCCAATTTAGCACATTGACTCTAAATTATGATATCTCTGTGTCGTTAATTTCGCTCATTTATTATGAATTAAACCCTTAAACAAGAGCTGAAGCTTAAGAACTGCACGCAGCGGAAGCGTCAGGATCACCCCACCCTGGCCTCGGTGTTCATTTTACAATAACGAATATTTCCTCACAGCTAAATGAGATCACATATGCTGTAGCATTTTATGATTCAGTTTTCGAAACAAGATATTTTGAGAAACATGTTCGGTGTTTCTCGAATGGTATCCGTTCAGCGAGTTGAAATGAAAAAGCGTATTAAGCACGATTATCAATATTGTTTTGCATGAATTCGATTCATTTTATAGAACGAGGTTTCGTACTTTCCAGTTGAGCAGATTTTTCTTCTAGTTCAATAGAATTGAAGTGTACATACAGAGGTACACTATTACGGTATTTGATGTTTTCAGCTACAAGTCAAACTTTTTAAATGAAGAATTCCCAATATTATCAAAATTCTTCACCATCCTCATTTTGCTAGAAAGTGTTCAATAAAAAATTCCCGCCTGTAGATTATCAGGATGCAATACAGGTCTCACGATGCGACTTCACGTGATTCAGTGTCAAGAATAAATATTCCAACTTAGGACGAGTAAATTTTTCTTAGCATCATGACTTCCATTTTAGAATTTTTCTCCCTACAAGCCTTTCCTGGAACGCGTCTTGCGCGCTCTGGATTCAGCGAACGCACGCACTCGTTCGTACTCACTTATGATTCAGCCGTCCTCACCGTAGCGCCAATTTGACGTTGGAACTCAATTTGGGCTTCGCTGGCGCCGGTTCGAGCTGAGGCGTCGCTGCTTGTGCTAACGGACCCTTCACACGATCAGTCAATGTCTGAAGACAGTGTCTGAAGACGGTGTCGGAAGACGGTGTCTGAAGACGGTGTCGGAAGACGGTGTCGGAAGACGGTGTCTGAAGACGGTGTCTGAAGACGGTGTCGGAAGACGTCCAAATATGGGCATCGAATGCTTTTTTTGCTCCCTGTTCTGGAGTCCAGAATAGAGAGCGAAGTTTGCATTCAGTGTTGACTGTGACTGTTCGGCTGTGACTGTTGACTGTGTGCAATTAATTTAGTGCAAACTGATACTCAGAAATAGTTAATAATTAGAGGGACATGCTGGCCCTACATTTTGTGGTATCCATACAAATGTAATCTTGACCATAAAATATCAAACATTTAAAATACCACTATAGCACTTTAGTACTTATCATCTACTGTTTACAAACGTAGCATTAATGAAGGCTAAAATAGTCATATTGGAGAAATATTGAACATCTTTCTGTTTCTGAGAGGAGCTTAAAATCAGGCAGAAGACGTACTCGTGGCATCGAACACCAGGACACGGAAAAAATATTGCGGTTTCTGTAAAATAAAGCCAAAAAATGTATGCCGCAGCGGAGTGCCAAAAGACATAGACATCAGTGATTTGTTCATATTGAGTGCTGTGAATACATATGTTTGAACGTTTGGTAAATCACCCAAAACTAGCACAAGAAACTTTCAGTCAAAAAGTAGACTGAGTGTTGACTGTGTGCAAGCAATTCAGTGGAACTAAACTATTTGATACCAAGGCAGAGTTGATAATAAAAAGAGGAACATACTGACATTACATGATGTGGTATCATAGTCTCGAGCATACAACATCAAATATAGAAAAAAATCAAGAAAAATGAAGCCTTAGTACAGCTTCAAGGTATCAATTTAATTTAGCAATTCGTAGAGCTGCAAGAGTTCTGTACACTTTTTATCTAGCACAACGAAAATTCGACTACGAATCTTGAATAAAAATAGGGCACAAACACATTTTAGTTCCCCTGAGCTCTGGCGCTGCCATATTTTCATGGTCCACGCCGCAGCGAGACTCACGCTCAAGTCCTGGGACCCTCGAGAGGGCGTCGCTGGATTCCTATCACGTCTGCCTCTAATTAATTCATTCAATACTTCAGGAATTTCAAACTTCTCTTAAAAAAATTGAGCGGTCTTTCGAAACAAAAATGCCGAACCGAAGAGGGTGTAAAATTTCAATAAAGAAACCGAGGGTTCCACAGAAAAAAGTGACTGGCAGCAATTAAAAACGACGTGCTAGACGGTGAGTGTGGATAAAAGTCTCAGGGAAAATATGCACATCGAGATAAAAATACCAATTGCTATTGAATATTAAAGATCGGCACAGGGTCTAGCAATTAATTAGAGTGGATCGAGCGTCTGATTGAGGCCAGGCAGGAAGGGTGCGGCTGCCTAACGCTCTGATTGACTCGTGCCGCTGTTAACATAATATTTCTTTATTCCTAATCACTCAGTGTTGTTGTTGTTTGTTTCATCGCAAGAGGATGAAAACGTACAGTTGCGTCCATAAAGAAACGTCAGATTCGATGAAAATAAAAACTAGTGAATTGAGATTGGTGACACCTTGAAATCTTATAGCTCTGACAACAGGTGCGATGTTCCTTCGTGAAGGTTCCTGCGCAATATTCAGGTGAGCTACTTACCTTCTATTCCCCGGTGAAATATTTAATTATGTGAATTAATGGTTAAAAAAAATTAGGTTAAAAATCAAAGTATGAGTAACTTCCCGCGAGGAAATTGCCGGGTACTTAAGAAACTGACTCACTGATGACATCAATGGTCTCTTAAATAATTATAATTTATCTGATTGATTTTTCCTCACGAATTAAATGGAAGTCACAATTTGCATCGAGGTTTGAGCTCCGTCCTTGGTAGATTTTCAGGCAAAAACGCGCAATTTAGCAAGGGCTTTTTTACAATGGGTGCTATACTTATCCGATGCATGGTCAAGAAATTCATTCATCAAAATTAAACAACGAGAAAATAATTGAAAATTGTACATCTTACATACTTTTGTACATTGAATACCAAATTGGTGTAAGAACGTGATGAATAAAGATAATAAAAACCTGGACAAAATCCAAACGATTTCGTCGAGTAAATCGTTTGGATTTTGTCCAAGTGCATTTAGAGAAGTCTGTAAATTCTTGGGACACTATGCACAGGTTTAACGAAACGAAGATTGAGTCATTTGGGTGGAATATTTGACCGTGCATCGGATATTCAGTGCCCCCAGCTGTATGATTACGTTCGAGAATGATCGGCTAATACACTGAGAAACTAAGGAAGGACGAGTAAACCTTTCCAGGCTGTTTTATTTAATTTGAAAATTTCACAAGCTCACTCGTTTTAAATCTAGAGATAAAAGTTGAGTGAAAACGAGTTCATTCGTCCTTGACCGGCGAGGGCGTGCGATGCTGGCGTTACGATATCGATAGACCAAGCGAAGGCAGGAAGAAGGGGCCATGCTTCTACAAAATAGCTATTAGAGATGCGGCCACACCAGCCGCCACTCATGCATAGTCACCATGAGGCCACTCTATATCACTCGCTCGAGTCGCCGGTGGCTTTTTAATCCGTCCTCTCAAGGGAAGCTCATAATTTCATGCAATTTTTTGCGATTTTTCAGAATTTTGAGATGGAAGGGGCGCCGCAGGTTTTTTCCATTGATATTCCTCGAACTTAATTTGTCGGACGTGTTGCATATTAATTGTGTAACCAAGACAAGGATGGCTCTTCACATTGATGAAAAATGAATAGAGCACGTCAGAGGGATGGCAAGTGTGTCGAAAAAGACTCGGAGATTTTTGCGGAATACTTGATGGACGAACGGAGATCGTGGCGGTAGGCCTTGAGGTGACATTGAAACGTAGTACATTCTTAGGTTGAAAGTATTTTGAATGCATTTCGAAACTGGAAAAATGAGAATTCTATATTTTTTGTTCCGATACATGCTGTCGAGATATTCTGTTACACTTGAGAAGAGAAAATGAAAATACTGGATTTTTGTTCTTCTTTAAAAGTAGTAGTAGTAAACCGATCATAACTTCTTAAGAATGTTTCATTTTTTTCAGAAGAGTTCCCGAAGTCAAAAGTGATGTAGTTATACATGGGATACTGAAGAATTATGAAAATATTTAGTTTGTGCCAAAATCAAAAAGTCCTATCTAATTTCTAAACAAACATAGTTAAATTAATTGTAGTTGGCAGGGATCAGTAAAAATGAAGTTCTGCATCTAACGAAATCTTTAATTTTTTTATTTTCCATTAGTCCACGAAAGCAACAGACTAAGTCTCCATTTGCCACTGCTCTACTATTATTGTAAAGTTCATTACGCAGAAAATAAGCCATAGTTGGTTTCAGAAATGAAATATTGTAAGGAACTTAAGGATGCTGTTAAAATCATGCTTCTGTTGATGAAGCTCAACTTCTGATAAATGCGATGCGTTGCCCGACGCCATCGTCAACCATAGATATTGGTCTGTGCAAACCAATCGATGCTGACAGTTTTGTTGTCACCTTAGAATGCATTTGAATGATTTTCTGATGAGGTGACGTTCTATTGTCATTGAGTCTAAGATTGAAAGAATATATGTGCATTATCTGTGCCTGAATGTAAAAAGGGAAATATTCATTCATAGATGAGAAATTTAGTTTCAGTTCAAGGAAGTTCGGCTGAGCTTAGAAATTATTTAATTTTACTTGGACACTTGGATTGCATTCAATTTTTCGCTCAGGCTTATAAGTTTTATAGCATCACGAAAATTATCTATAACGTTTTCCAGGTAGTTACTCAATCTTATGTGATACTAATGCATCAAAATTTCATAATATGAGTATTTTCAATCAGAGACGATTTGATTTATTGCCTATACACGTAAGTGTGTTAATTGTTTGTTACAACACTGAAACACAAAAGTTTGTTATGGGCGATATTGCGACACACTTTTGTGCGTTGAAAGATAGTTCGAAAAACTTAGCGTAAGTCTAAGGATTTTTACATGAAGATTTAATTTACTCTGCAAGTGCGTCAATTCCACAGGACTTAAAATAGATGAAAATAACTGCAATAATTTTACTAGATACAAAGTTAGTCCTTCCAATTAACGCTTAGCTTCAAATTCCTTCACAATACCGTAATTTTCAGAATAGAATATAAAAAAAACTACTTATTTTGTACATACACTGCAGAAATGAATCCTTCATCGTGATATCGTTTGCAACAGTATAATACGTAATATCCAATCCAATAGATTATATATGTAGTGGCACAAGATACCAATTGTGACGTAGGGCACTGGTCCTCACGACTTCTACTAATAACGATGGCGGTGACTTTCGATTCGAACGATCAATGGTGTTTGAGTTATCGGTTGTGACGACGGTCGCCCGAGCTGACAATCCTGCTCAGATTGTATTTCAAAAGGGAATTCAAGAATAATTCATTATACATAGGTATCGATTTATACATATATGGTTATCGTTAGTCTACCAAGGATCTTTTTGTATCAAGAGGCCTTGAACTGCTCATAAATTACCGGCTTATTTAGGTCATATTAAAGCTGTTTGAGGTTCTATTGTTATTTTTCCTGGATCTTGTCACACCATGGCGCTCTAAGTTGAGGTGTTAGGCAATATGAGTAAACCACGGACAAGCAATAGAGCCAAATGTCTGTGTGACAGCTGTGAGCCATGTTAATGGATGGGCAGTGAGAAGTCGGGAACAGCATATTGAGGCTACCGAACTTGGCTAAGCATTGATAACCCGACTTCTGAATTATTTACGAGCAATTACAGTTTTTTGTATTGCATCAACCACGCTAGCATCCTGTTCTGTTCAGATTTGCATCCTGATCCTTAATAACCTGTCCTGCCTAATGCTACAGAGATCGGGCTAAAGTAGCGGTCACAACGGCCGTCATGGCTACGCAAAAGGGAGCTTCACCTTATCTATCTCGGTACAAGGTTCCAACAAACATCTGCTATGTACAGTCTTCTCCGTTACAGAGCGGTATCAACTACGTAGAGCGAGCGTCAAATAGTGCGAAATGCAATTGTTGCAAAAGAAGCTAATAGAGCGGGTTACGAAAAGCAAATAAGCAGATAGAGCGAGTTACATAAAGCGAATAAGCAGATAGAGCGGCCGTTTACTGGAATCTGCCAGGCGCTTAAGGCTGGAGATGAGTGAGGGATTGAAGCTCGTCTTTGATTCAAATTTTGTATCCCCCTCAATACTTGTTTATTTCCCAACCGAATTGTTTTCAGTGAATAGTTGTAAAACGAGTGTGCTGTTGCTCAGAGTTCTGAATTGATTGTAGTGTCTGTCTGAGTTACGTTAATTCTAAAATACGTAATTACTCACGTTATTTCTCAGAGTGTATATTTTCCACCTACTGGAGCGGTAAGTGTTTTAAGTTGAGGATCACGGGTTTAAATAGCGTTCCATCGAATAATTAATTATATAAATCAATTTACCATCGCTATAATGGCAAGTAATTCCATTAACATAAATCAAACTAAAACTCAGTCTTTCTAAACTGAATAATTGCAGTGGAGCATAGCAAGTGTTGCAGTTTAGTTCACGTATGAAGCCAAATATAACAAGTGAAATTTTATACACACCCTTTGATGAATAATATTATTAAAAAATGTGCTCTGTCCAGCTCTTTCAATCCGTACTCTACCTAGCATGGCCGCGCAACCACGAGGTAAGAGGCAGTCCTAATGTTGCACGGAAACGTTGTTCCTCAAATTCTGCTCTAAGTCAAGTCAATCAATGCTCACTTTTGGAAGTCACAGCGCCTTGGTTTGCCGACAGCCGAATGTTTATGTGGAAAGTTTGCTTGAGGAAGCTTGTCACGCAGCGAGCGACTAGATTCGTCTTGGAAGCAAAAATTGGCATTCATAAGCGAAGTGTCCCGATGAAAAGCATGTTGCACAAAAGTGCTTCCAAAATTCCTATCAAGTTCCTGACTGCTCGGCCCAATGCGAACTCTGCAGAATAACTGATGAGCCTCCAGCGAACGGCGGGAGCTGGAGCCGAGCGCGACTCTCTGGAAGAGCGCAGGGTGAGACAGAAGACTGGAATGTAAAGAAAATAACGCCCCAAGAAGCCAGGATGATTTCATTTAAAAACCAAGCAGTTTGTGGGTACCTTTTGATGGTGAAACTTTTCTTCGACTGATGGTTAATCATGAGTCCGAATGAGGTGTGATAATTTTTGTGAAGTTTTCATACAACATGATTTTTGCTACTAGAAAAATCAGAAAAGTCTTTCGACAAACAAAATGATCGGGAATCGAATATTGTATGCGAATTTTATGAACGTTCTCTTTGTTATTTTCGCTTATTAGGTAAAAAATTGTGCAGTATGTGATGTTTTCGTTGAAAATGCACGGACAGGCTGCTATTACTGGTGACCTTAATTTGAGTCTACTTTTCAATCACTGAATATCAAATGTGAGCCAGACATTTTCAATGTGATGTATAACATGCTTCGTTTCAGATTATCTTGGAAAATGTTTTTCTCCTTCTCTTCTACTAAATTTACTCACTATATCCAAAGTATCAAATCTGAATACAAATTCACCTTCAGAGCTTCCTGAATGAGGTGAACGAAGCAATCCCCCCAAAAAATCTGTCCTTGTTTTACGAATCAAGCTTTTTTTGAGCAATCGTAAAATGCACCCAAACCGAGACGAACGACAATCTCCATCTGGAAGCTTCCAGATTTATCCGAAACCCTTCCCGAGCACTGGGGTCCAAATCTATCTAATGGTATGCACATGTGTACATTAGAATAAGTCGGCACATGCAACCCTTTGGTTGAGGTCTGCTGTGATAATGCGCCATCGCGAAGATGAAGCAATCCACTAAAGACGGAGTGCATTAAATGCAAATACTGAGCTCGGCTCAAGTTTCATCTTTACTGACTACAATGGAAGCGTCCTCCGAATGTCACCGCGCGTCGGTGCAGAAGACCTTGATTTGAGTGTCAACTCAGGGACTTGGGGCTTTTGTTTTTGGGGAAAACACGAATTTATTATTTGCAGTTTGAGTAGAACCAACGAAAGGATGAATCTCGCAGTTCGGACACGAAATGTAGTGTCCATATACGCTTTTGCCCTTTTGTGCTAGAATTACCTGCGTGGGTCGATGTCCAAATCTGTTGGTGTGAAAATTGCTGTAAGAAAGATACGGGGAATTCATAAATAAACAAGCTCTACATAACTCAAGCTTTCGTAAATTTAAATGCGTCGTGCTTAATATTATTCAACAGATATGCACGACGTTGAAACATGGAACATACATTAGATAGAAAATGCCTGACGACTGACCTCTTTTAGAATATTAATTTTAGAAGGTACGATATTTTTAAATTTAGGTACTCCCTCTACATCAAATTGAGTTAAAATGTTGGTACCTTCTTTTTGAAAAGAAGCATCAACATGACTACTCACCAAGAGTTTACTTATCGTTTATCAAATAATTTTTGGAAAAAATTCACTAATTTCATTTGAATTTAAGGATAGGTTCTTATAAATGAAGGGATTAAAAAATTCCCACGCTTTGCAACACTAAAATGAGATTCATTTCAGTTTGCCAAAACAGCTTCTAGTTTCTTTCGAGCCGAACAACCGCCAGAACTCTGACACCATCACGGCAGTCTACCAGAAGAAACTAAGATGAAACTTGTTAGCTAAGATATCATTATCACTACTGCCCACATCGAGCTTCATTCATAACACTTCTTGCTCATCTCTCATCACAAGAGACAATATCAAAATATTTGGAAATAATAGATCACTCAAGCGCGCATTTTCAGTGTTTAGATGGGTATCCCAGTAAAACTACTCAGTCGATAGACGCTTAGTTGACTTAACGTTCATATTTTAATGGAGGAAATATTAGCCTGAAGTATTTCCCTGGGTGAAGTGACAGAGAAAGAGCAGCACTCTGACTGGGCAACTGCTCAACTCTCATGAGGCTTCATTCCTCTTATTCGCTAAACAATTGTCCATGCAAGCTATGTAGTGTGAGAAGCGAGTCTGCTTTGTGTTTCTATTGAATGCTTATGAGATCTCAGGACTGTGAAAGTTGAGTAATGTTGCTTTCGTTTTTCTCTTGGATTCTTCTGAAAATTGCTTCGATGCAGGTTATTCACTTGCAGCTAAGGAATACTCTTAAAGTATACTATACTCTTCCTTTCAAGTACTCTTCTGTTAGAGTATACTGTACTCTTCCTTTCATGAACTCTTCTGTTAGAGTATACTGAACTCTTCTTTTCATGAACTTTTCTGTTACAGTATACTGTACTCTTCCTTTCATGAACTCTTCTGTTAGAGTATACTATACTCTTCCTTTCATGAACTCTTCTGTTAGAACATACTGTACTTTTCCTTTCATGAACTCTTCTGTTAGAGTATACTATACTCTTCCTTTCATGTACTCTTTTGTTAGAGTATATTATAGTCTTCCTTTCGAGTACTTTTCCCTCGTGCCTGAAGGAGACAATACTTTGAAGAGCAACAGAAATGCAAACTTCTTGCAGAGCATCTTTACCTCAAAGTCGTGTCAGATTTTCTAGGAGGCGAAGATTTATAGATGAATATCAAGAGTGTGTCGCATTTTCCTCACATTTTCTCAGTGAACAATAGAGTTTCAGACCGGATTCTTTCTTGTGCAGTGCAGGTATCGTCATTGCTTGCTTTTGTGGTACTCGAAATGCATCAGCTGCATGCATGTCATTGTGCAGTCGTCACAAATCCAACAAGACTCGCGTGCAAAATAACGAAAGTGCGGTAAATAGAGACCCTATTTTTAAGATTATTGCAAAAGTTACAGCGAATTTTGTCAATTTGTTAAATCCAAGTTGAAGTCCTGTCAACTCTAACGAATTCGATGTAAGCGTGGCCAGTCTGTTCGGAAATAAATTCTTTTTTCGTTGGCATATTTTTCCCTGTTGCTAAGTATGAAAGCGTAAGCTTTGAGCATCATAAAGACGAGTTTACTCTCGAATAGCCATTCCTGGACAATCCTCTCGTTTCACACTCACTCGTTGTGCCTTGCATCTCAGTGCTGCCTTCCTCAAACAAGGCCAGAGACGACCTGCTCTATTCCCGCGTTGCTTCTCGGCCGACTGATCTGAGGGATCTTTTTATAAGTTGTTTTCAAGTCAATAAAATGGACAATAAAAGTGCTAGCAGGAGCTGGTAATTTCCTGTACGATTGCTGGAGAAACGGTGCTAAAAATGATGCTGGGGAGTTGCTTTAGGGATGCCGGGCGAGTCTCGGTCGAGGCAGCCAGGCAATCAACGGAGATTTTTGGCGACTTTCTCTAGCAAGACTGGCTAAAAAATTCTCTTGTTTCGTATTGGGATAAATTCTGCTCTAAAAGGCACTTTAGCATAGTGAATGCATTAAAAAAATGTTCATTAAGAGCTTTATCACATTGAACGGAGCAGTTCTCAAAATTATCGAAGGAAGTAAACTTATTTTCAAGAAATACGTTGTAATCTTATAGAATCATGTCGTTTTTTCATGTTGCTTATTTTGTGCATCGTAAATTATGAGATGATGACTAGATAAACACATATTTTCGGATTTATACGCAGGAGTTCCGAGACAAAAACATGTTCACCAGCCCATCACTCATAGCTCATCCATGGCTTAGGGTGGAACTCATGAATATTCGAGTGATTAGCGAATTGAGAAAGAGAAACAATTAATTAAAATCTAATTAAGCGCAAGAACACTTGAGAATTTGCAACCCAATTTGACCGAGGAA
>VOMN01048998.1:0-51012 GCA_014899125.1 Orchestia grillus | reverse complement strand
ATGGTAGAGAATGCAGGCGCTCGTGCTGTGCCCCAGATTGTTTGTGCTGATGGGACACAGTTGGGGCAGGAGGTCAAATCGGTTAATGCTTTGTATTGTGCTCATAGCAATAAAAGAAAGAAGAAATCAAGGAGAAGATACGATAATCCGTCTGATCTCGCAGTAACTTAACTTTGTAGAGAAAACCAGATCGTTGAAGAGGAAGGGCAGCAATTGGTGGCTGAGATACCTCGCTTCTTCGGTTTATACGGCCATTTTAACACATCATCTTGACTTGTTGTTTGCAAACATGCAAGTGTAACGCTGTGAAGCCTAGTTTTCTTACCTACCATTTTCCTTGAACATTTTTTCTGCATCTTTTTGTTCTGCCTGCCTATGTTCACTTTCTTATACTTACGACTCTTGGGGCTTATAGTCAATGATTTTCTTACCATTCAAACATTTTTTTTTTAATGTGTTTAAACTAAGGTCTGCAAATGTATCCTTTAACTAACGTCTGTAAAGACATCGTAACGAAATTCAAGAAACAAGAAAGTATTATTCGCTCTTGCAGCTATTAAATATTACGAGTTCTGTCTACTTTCACGTTTTCAGAGTGCGAAATTTTATCAATAAATATGTGTCTGACACTGCAACGTTTTTTTTCTCATTCTAAACGTTCTCGGTGGTCTCCGCCCGCTTGATTTCATCTAAATTTCTCTACTTGACTTCGATTAGAAGCTCAACCTCGCAGGGAACACATTTTCCAGGTGAACGTCCGCTCACGCACTCTGTGACGATCGAATTGTAATTCGAGATCAGTGTCCGACACATATTTATTCATAAAATTTCGCACTACGATAACGTAAAGGTAGACAATACTCGTCTCCACGCCCAACAGCACTGCGGGGGTCGCTGTGCTGCCCGTGGGGTCACTGGTGCCACTGCCCTCCAGCCCGCCAATCTGCGGCTGGGGGACGTCTCTGTCAAGGTGTTACTGGATTGCTGTGTCCATTTCTCTCTCTGGGTGAAGGAGGTTCTTTGTCGTTCGGAAGTTATCGTGAAACTTTTCGACACAAGGATTATTTTAGTGCAAGAACGAACTTTTGATAGTTTCAGGGACATCATCATGTTCCCTAATGTTACTTTACTGCAAGGTCTATGGCTGTGCACCCTAAAAAATCATCTTTTTAAACAAAAATATGTTTTTAGCTTTTGCATTGGGTCGTTTTCCACCCCATTAAAAGCTCAGTAGGTCCATAAAATGATTTTTTTTGTAATGGGAAATGAAAACTGCTATTGTTTAAATTAACAATTGTATTCACTAAAAATGAAAATAACAATAATAAATAAGTACCTAAGCATTGACTACATGTCAATGAAAATCAACACAAAAGCAGACACCTGATTTTTGAACCGCCCACCTTCTGATACGGAAATGTATACAAAGGTGGTTTTTGTATTGAGAATATAAAGGCCTATGTATATCAGTGGCAAAGAAATACATTTAGCGGATATGAAACGCTCTGTAAATGTCGTACGAATGTCACAGCTTGTGCATACCGCAAACGCTAAAACACAAGACGATTGATGTAACGAGTCAGACGTACGACGTATGAACATAGTGCATAAGCTTAGAATGTATGAAACTCATATTCTGTCGCCAAACAGAAGTGAATATAAATACTGCATTTGTTTGGTTTGTATTACTGATATTGTAAACAAGAGCATCTAAAGTAACGTTTTTGGAGCACACATAACAGAAATATATTTTCACCACAAAAGGAGAGCTGAACATGCACGGATCACCCACATACGGGTTGATCCAGACTTCCTTCGCCCCTGTCGTGGACGAATACGCGTTCCCATAAAAAGGATGTCAGTTGTTCGTGAAGTGGAAATTCTACTACATTAAAATTAATCCATGTATTTGTATTTTGTTAGCTCTTACACCCGCTACAAAAGTCAGGGTCATAGAGAGGTAAAGCTAATCAAATGGCCACTCATTTCACCACAATCCCCACGCAGGAAGGGCATGGGTCTCACGTGCGGTGGGCGCCAGCATGTCTAGAGTTACCGATGTGAAGAAAAACAATGCCGTCACACCAATATTCGAAGTTTAAGAATTCTTTCGTACAAAATTAGTCACATGTAATGAAATATTAAATGCTTAAAATATTATAAAAGAAAGTAAGAACGATATAAATAGGTGAATAAAGCGTATTGTGAATTGCAATGCATCGCAAAAAAAACAATGATTGTCAGAAGAAGTACAGTAGATTATATACCGACAAACAATCGTATAAAATTTGCAATGATTGCTCAGTTAAAATAATTACTACTTGGCTAGCCGTTTTCTGGAAAGGAAAGAATACATCCAATTGTTTTGCACCGATTCCCAACCGAGAGTTCATATTTAATTTGGATTCGAACTCAACTTTTTTCGACAAGGCATTTCACAGCCAGTGGTTTGAAGTTCGGGAAATTCTCATGGACCCATGCATTATAATCGCAGCTCCGGCCTAAGTAAGCCCGGCACCAGCAGCGGCAGTGCACGTCAGCAGTCGTTTATGCACGTGGGGCGCTAAAGCGCAGCCTGTCACGTGCCACTCACCCTAGCACAGAGAACCATAAATTTCAACGCAGTTGCCGTACAGTGCACCGTTGGGTTTTCAGTGCCTTGTAACTACGGACGCGTGAGTGGTGTGAGGAATTTGAGCTTTAAGCTTCCTCTTCCAAGTGAAGCACTCCGTGGTTTCGTGAAAATAAGGCTTCCCAGCCGGGAGTCGAACCCTTGCTTCCCAGTCGCGAGCGTAACACCGCCATGGACTTGGCAAGCTGGGGCCGCCACTCCCCAGCAGCTTAGGAATAAGCTCCATGCTCGTCGAGCGCGACCGTTCTGCTTTAAATATGTATAGTGGGGGACACAGGTGCACGCGCCCCAATGTAGAGATATTCGAGTAGACCCACTCAGAATTTCGTTCTGCATTAAAATGGTATCCACTTCATAAAATGGCCTCGAGCATCGAAATATTTAGAAAGAAGCGTATAGTATTGGATGTGAGTATTGTATTGTATAATAAATAATAGGCACCGAGGGAACACAAGAGGTTAAGCTTCAGAACACACGATTCTGGTGCTCTGAACAGCATAGATAAATAAATAAATTTGAAGAATGGAGAACACTCCAACGTATTGCGGGGCTTTTAAATCAACAAGAAATGCACGAATTTCATAACACCTACAAGTGAAATTTACATAAATGTTGAAAATTTCAATTAAAATACAGAAATACATATACAACAGAACACAGCATCACCAAGAGTATCAACAATGACATCTTAAAGTAAGGCTATGATTATTTTGATATTTCGCTGCACAGTGAACAGTGTCGGCTGCAGTGTCACCGCAACTGCAGGGAGCAGGACAGACCTGCCGCCACATGACGGACCTGCCGCCACATGACGGACCTGCTGCCACATGACGGCACCGCAACTGCAGGGAGGAGAGGGCCCTTCATATTGCCCTCACGAGGGTGATTTTATCATCATAATTGAATCAGGATTTACATTCGAGACTCTTATCAAGCTTACTGACAAGTATCTTAATGGATACTAGCAAAATAGAAAAAAAACATAACTGACCTGAATAAATTACAATTTTAGTACAATCCTCGTATAACTAAACGGCCTTACTTCTTATCTTCAGACGGCCGTTACTTCTTATCTTTAGACGGCATCTAAAATTAACGAAATACAAACGATGAGCGACTGGGATTGAGTATTCGAATGGGATTGATGGCTAAAACATTCATGGATAAAGCCACATACATGACCGTGTCGCACAATAATAACAAGTGCATGAACCTAAAGGTCATCTCTGAAATCCATATCACACACGCACACATAAAATTGAAAACATACTCTGTTGAAATTGGGAGTAGATCATCTTCTGTAATGAGGAGGAGGACGATATATGTTGACGAACTTGGAAGGATCTCCAACTTTAGGAAAGGAAAATGATTCATTCGTTTCTCCGATTTGCTTAACTTTTACGTTGTGAAGCAAGAGTGAGAGATCGAAGAGAGGTTGAACTTTTTTGTATCCTTTAGTTCCTAAGGGGACTAGATAGGTGTCATACTCGGGGCTGTCGTGGTGCCCGTGGTCTTCATCCACTCCGTAGGAAGCAGAATGGTGATCCCCTTCAGCGCTGGTGTACTCACTGGCATGGCTGTCCCCGTGAACGTATTCATAGGGACTCACTCCTCCATGCCCCTGCTCGTTACTGAATACACCGAAGTGTGACGACTGGGGACGAGTCGCATGGGCTGCAGTGTACCCAGGGGACCTGAGTAACGGCGCACCAGCAGAGGCTTTCATCGCCGCGCCGGGAACTAGAGAACTCGGGTTCGGTGGTCCAAATTTTCGAGCTCGAAGTAGAGGAGGTGGGTAACTCCTGCTCGTTCCAGGTATTCTTCTCCGAGACTGAAAATTTCTTCTTGGATGGAACACTTGCGGCCCTGTAGAATAGGATCTGCTATTAGGTTCGTTTCGATATCGAACTTGAGGCACTCGGTCGAACTGACGGCGGTCAGCAGAGCGTATTAACTCCGATGAGCCCATACCATCCGATTTGGACTTGAATTGATCAACCAAAATCTTGCTGACATGAGGAGGAACGTTGCCCATCTCTAAAGCCTGCTGCAAGCGCTTCCCAGGACTAACAGGCTTAGGAGTCGTTACTTTGATGACACTATTTTTTTCTTCATTTCGTTTCTTAGAGAATGGAAGATAATCGTACAATCCCAGTAACCCGAGAGGATCGTTCCATTTCAACTCGTCTTTACTGTCATCTGATTTTCTTTCGACAGCTTCTTCAACGTGAGAGTGAGAGTGAGGCATTGGGAAAATGTTGGGTAGATCGAATCCGAATATTTGAGGCCTTTGCGTGACTGGAGGGGCAGTGGTAGTTCGCTCGAAATGTATGGCCTTTGGTAGAGAATTAACTACCTGCTCGTAGATTTTTGAAGCAAATTTCTCTCTGTTTTTTTCTTCAATTTGTTGTTCAATAATCTGTTGCCTGAATTCGTTGTTTCCATACGATGAAATGTCGAGATAGTCCCTGTTTCTCACATCTTGATTAGGCGACTCATAATAAAGGTCAGGAGAAGATTTATCTTCGTAGGAGTAAGACGGATCTGAATTCGGACTGAAAAATTCTGGGCCTTGGAAGAGGTCGTGTGACTTGAAATGGGCGTTTGATAAACTAGATGGTGGTTGGAAGCGGAATTCATGAGGTAGCGGATGAGTTGATATCGAAGGTTGACGTACGTTCGCCTTTTGGAATTTAGAATTTAGTCCTGACTGTGGTGCATGCTGCTGAGCGTTTGCATCGAGGAAGTGTTGGTCGAAGCTGCTTTGTAACTTTTTCTTATTCTCAACGACAGTAATATGAGGCCGATAGTCGTTGTGAGGGCGTTGATGCTCCGGCTTGATGTAAGACATATGCGCATTCTTTTTAATGGCCTGAGGATCTCCAGAAATTAGAGGCGTTGGTGTTCGAAAAGTGCTGGCTTCCACTCGCCTATTACCTATTTCTGAAGATCGCAGTTGCGAGATAGCTACTTTTTTGTTACTCGGGGAGATAACTTCTTTATCCTTCAACATGTGATTGACTCTCGTTTCTGCAACAGTTTGGTGCAGAGGCACAAGAGCAACTGCTACTTTTCTTACTGGCTCACGTTGAAGATTCGAATGATCAGGATTAGTATCGATTATTCTCTCGCGAGGAATCATGTGTAAATTCACAGGTTTTGCGATTGTTGGTGCTTCTGTGATGGTTTCAAGTAAAGGTTCATCCAGAGAAGCTATCTGATTTTGAAGTCTTTGCAGCTGCTCTAACTGCGACCGTAATTTCACGTCCAGGGCAAGCGTTTGCTTCAGTTGAAGCTCCTCTTGGGCCTCGAGCTGAGACGGTGAAGCATTCATTGCTCCTGGTTCCTGATAAATAATTTCACCAGACGAAGCATAAGTTGAACTCTGGAGCACCCCTTTTCCGTTGGGGGAATCGAAAGGCAACTTTGATATTTGGGATTCCATAGGCCGAAGCTGAGCTCTCCTAACACCTTCATGCGGGCCCCGTCGGACTTCAGCCTCTATAGAGGACAAATTTCCAACTCCGGAAAAACTGTGATGTCTGAGGGTAGAGTCGGAGCCGCGTATATCGTCGTATGCGTTTAAATTCGACTGATGATTAATAGCAACCATAGGATTTTCAGCTCCAGCCCTAGGCGATGGAATCGTTACGAAAACTTTTCCCCGTAATGGCGCTTTTGTATAGATCGGACGTGATGCCGGCTGCGCTGGCTGTGCATAGCCATGGTCATGGGAGTGCTCCAGTGCAGATTCAGAGCCTGCGTCAAAACCAAAAAGATGTTGTGCAGCTTGCATTGTGGGATTGAATTCCGCTTTCTCGTCGGACACGCGATCACCAAGCAAGTGCTGAGCAGCGATTATAATTGGCTTAGGTGTGGTCGTCGACACAGCAGTCTCCCGAGAGGCCAATCCGATTTGATCAAATGGGATCGCTTCATTTTCACCATTGGGGCCTACAACAATGAGATTGTTAATTTTGATTCCTGCACTGGGAGATTTTGATGAAGTTTGCTTCTCAGTAGATTCTCTGGCAATAATTCTTTCGACATCCTGGTCAGACCGTCTGTTGGCTCCTAGAAGTTCCGACAGTTCTGCATCATCTAACGCAGTCAAAGATGAAACGATGTCTTCGATGGTTATCAACTGCTGCTTACCAAATTCATCAGTGAGTAAAAATTCATCTCCAGATGGAAGAGTTTCCACGTGAGGTTCACTAACAACTTGAACTGATGGTTCATGCATATTTGATCCAGAAGATATGATTTCAGGTGAAGAATTGCGCACTTGAGGCCGAGTCGCTTGCAGAACAGCCCGTGGGGCCTCCTTACTTGAGCTGGCGATGTTGCGTCTGGCTCCACCAGGTTGTCTGGCAGGCTTCGGTCTCCGCGAAGTACCTCGACCCTCGCTAGATGTTGACGACACAGAGGAGAAAGCCTCGGCGGTAGATTTCATGAAGGGTTCGTCAAATCCAATTGACTCTAAAAGCGTCTTGAAGAAATCTCCATCGTTTTCTTTGAAATGCGACTGTCCCTTTTTTCCACTTTGGCTGTGCTCCTTTAGGGCCACGACATCTCCTATGATGTGATTATCAATCGCTTTTATAACGTCTTCAAGGAGAGTATTTCTTCTGTTACCATTCTCATCGGTAGTAGGATCAACGAACATATGATAAAGCAAGTCCAAAGTTCTTTTCTGAGCCTTTTTCTGATCTTCGCCGTCAGTAATGTTACTTAATTCATATCCTAAGTTTGAGTTTAAGGTTTTGCTATCCAGGATTAAATTTTGATGAGGTGAATTCACTTGAGCGTGTTCCACTGAAGGCTGTTGAGTAGTAGCTTCAACAGACGAAAAGAACGGTTCAGTAGTCCATGAGTAAAGTGGTTGACTTTTTGGTTTTGCAGTAGATGAAATGGCTTCATCATCCATGAAATTACTCGTAAAAATAGGGCGAGACGTGAAAATCAATGGTTTTGCATCGTCGTGTACGGCCGATTCCCGGGACCCAGAGTTAAAGGAGAAGTCGCGCCAGTGCGGAGATCGTGGAGTTGAAAATCTTTCAACAGATGGCTGCTCAGACTGGAGCTCATTAGGAGACCCGGTGGAAGTTCGGAAGTTTTCACGAACATTTTCAATGCTGGAATATATTGATGGGCGAGTTGTAGTTTGCAAGGAATCTTGAGTGTTTTCAAAGTACGCCGATGTGGCACCTTGGTATTCTGGTGTGAAAGTAAATCTCTCGTTGGAAGGGCGCTCAGAAGTCGGTGGTTGAGGTGAAGACGCCCTGTCTTCAATGGGTTTATAAAATGGGCTTTTTGTGGTGGAAGCAACTTGGCCCAAGTTTCCAGCTATTGGAGAGAGCGAGCTAGTCCGGAAAAAGGTTTGTAAGTCTTTTACATACTGCAGAGAGGCTGGGGTCGTTGTGCTTATGGAATGACTCGCTTTGGGGGCGGAAGAGAAGATACCTCCTGCATCCAGTCCAGCATGGGGGCCAAATTTCAGAAGGGGCACAGATAGCGGATCCGTTGTCAAGGAATCTATTCTTTCTGCTTGACTCCTCAAAAGACCGTTTAGAAAACCGTCTTCCTCCTTAATTTTTTTGCCATTTGTATGCTTAGAATATGACACACTTGATTCATATTGTTGGCTCAAGCCCTGGCCATACAACTGTTCGATATTCTTAAGTTTAGGATTGTCATGCTCGGAGCTGAGGTGAGTTGACTTCGATGAGTCACGGTTCTCCAAGCCAGATCTATCATTAGTTGGTTCGTCCAACTCCTCGAAATGATCAGGAAGAATTTCAATAAGATCCGCAAGATCTTGGAAAATTTTCTTCATGTCTATGGGTTCCGTGGTGGTCTGAATAGGTGTATATTCATTTTGGAGCTGCCGATCCCACTCGGAGCTGGGATCTTTATTTGGATTTGAGTATTCCATGAAGCTTGGAGAGCCTTCGTCGTAAGAATGTATTCCGAAATTATCCTTTCGATCTGTATTACTTTTAGCATCGAAATCTGTGTCGACTTCTGATCCTAAATCGTGGTCAGGTTTTGTGAGAGAATCGCGATTTTCAATTGAATATGAGTCTTCTGCGAAAGCTTTCTTCGTTTCTTCACTTCCATAGAGTAAATAGTGCGCTAACTTGTCCAGAATTTCATCATCTATTGGGGGTGAATTAGTGACAACGTTAGGATTTACAAATTCCGAAGTAGAACTACTACCGTACAGGTCCAATTTTCTGGAATGAGTCTCCAATTTTTGAGAAGTCCTTCCAAAGAAGTGGTGCTGGTTGTTGGCAGCAGCTGTACGGGGAGCAAATTCTAAACTTTTTGGATCCTGTGGTCCGGCTGAGCCGCTCGTTTCTGAGGAGGGTCTGTAAAACGAAGGAGTTTCAGTTGCTGCGTTCCAATGAAGTGCAGGCGCTTCTGATGACTTCGCTATGTACTCACCCCACGTCAGACCTCGACTTTCTCGGCTTCTCCTTAGGTCATGACTCGTATTTTTATTCTCGGCAGACGGAAGTGTCTTCTGGATGTCTTTTTTTACTCTTGATTGTATTTTATCATGAGGCAAGAGCTCCACGTCCCCTTTAGCTGTAACTTCCTCAGGGGTCCGTCTCGAGGCCGCCCTCTCATTTGAACTCGTAAAATTAGCTAAAGACTTCCCGCTGAACAAAGGACGCTGGCTCTCTGCAACAGCGGTTGAAAAGAGACACGAGGATAAAACTATAAACAAAAAAACTACATACAAACAGATTAAAGGCGTACTCTTAAAGAATGACTTGTTTAACTTAAAAGTTCTCTTAAGGATTCTGACGACACTCTCGCCGAAATTGCTGCCATTTTCATAGGAGGCAACGAAGTTTCTGCATGTACATGTTTCGTTGGTGTGGCTGTCGCCGGCCGGGGTGGAGTGGACGCCATCGTCCCGCACATCCCCACAGCCCCGTCGGGACGAGACGCTCGATTTGGCGGCCGCCGCGTCCCCACGACGGCGCGACGCACCCGCTGCCCCAAAGGCCATCTGCAAAAGAAGCTAAATTAGTCGGGACACCTGGTAAGTTTTCGCCGAATTATGGTAACGTAGCAAACAAAGCGGTCCACACAGAAATTTCTGGATTGCACTTTATTACTGTAGAGGTTTCCAGAGCCTTCTGTTTCCGGTTGAGATGATAATTGCAGAAGTGCGTTGGACTAAAGATGCAATAGAAGTTTGAAAGTATTTTGATAACAAACTTTTGTACAGGTAAATATTTTTGTTCCCAGTGCGAGTTTCCCAGAGCTGAGGCAAACACGCCCGCTCAGCTGTAAGCCAACCAGGGGCATATTTAGTGAAGTACATGCACTCAATCATGCACATTGCTGTACTGCTCACCCTTTTTATGCAGGCTAGACACAGAAAAAAAGTGCTACGCATTGAACCGCTGGATGGAAAGTTAACGAGACCATTCGATGCATTATTCCGCTCCGTAAAAAAAAGAAAATTAACTGCCAGCTTCATATCGGATAGCGTCAGAAAAAGTGAGCACTGATGTTTTTGCAGGCAAGAAAACATGAGGTCTTATTTCATAGACGAGCGTCGGCTAAGAAAGCAACAAGAAATGAAACTGACTGAAAAAGAAGACAATTTCTGCGAGCACAATTTATGACACGAGAAGAAACTATGGCGACATCGAGGGTGCGCCAGATAATAGAAGGTGGACGGTGACCTCAGTCCCTCACTGCATACGCTATGTAGTAAAGATACTAATACCTTTAGTCAAGATGGCCATAATTGTGTATTATTAACTGCAGCTGACTTTGGTAATCATCGAGCTTATGGAATGAAACACTAACAATCACTTGCGCCATAATTTGGAATATACTTCATAAATACTTTTCTTGAGTTGGGAAAGCTCAATGAGAACACACGAGTATTAGGAGTAGTATGGATTCCAGCTCTTGAGTGACGTACATTATCTCGCGGCCAAAGAGGGGGGACCGATTAGCGTGGACTGGAGAGAACGAGGAATCTATGCACAAGGTGTGTTCCCACACAAGATTCCTTGCACACAGAAAAGCAAGTTAAGAGAGGAGAGGAAGAAAAGACAAAGAAGAGATGGCGAAGAAGGTATGAAAGCTGGATGAACCAATGTGGGCACAGAAGATAGAAGTCTTCAAGGCCTATTTAGAGCTGCAGTAACCTTACAGTGACCTTCTGGAGTCGGTAAAAAAAATATATATCTATCTGTTTTGGGCAATCCATATCACGTACGATTGACAAACCGAACTAGCCAACCCTACTGCCTATCTCCCTACTGCCTATCCTATGCCTTCATAGGGGTCGATACACATGAGTTTGCCTATTAGAATTAGTTTTTACCGTACCAAGGAGTGAAAAGCACTCTGGCTTGGGCCTCAAAAGTTAGCTTCGGAAAATTGAAATTTGCTGGTAATTATGAGAATGGAAAATCATGGAAGAGATATACCCAAGACTCGGTATATGAAGCACAACCATATCAGAAATACAACCACACACAAGTAGAGTTCGGATGGAGGGATTTTCACCGAGCGCTTGAGGACGATTCATAACTGTACGCAGTCGCACCGCACAGGGGCTCACAGCGTAGGATCAGGTCATCAAATTTCCCCATGGGGAGCAACGTCCTCAGGTCAGTCGATGGCCGATGGTACTCGTCTTGGCTACAAGGCTGCACCACAAAAAATTAATTTGAAGGGTGTGTGTCAGAACACCGGAGACCGATTCTATGTAGAGAGCTTTTAATTGAGAGAAAGGGCCTCAATAAGAAATCGTGAGTGATGTCCAAGACAGGATGAATAAATTTGAGCTGCACAGATAGAACAACTGGGAGAAATAATACAACGGCTACTAGACACATAAAAAGCCCTGCAATTGAGCGTCACGAGGTAGCCGAAGCAAGCGTCTCCACGTGCCATGCCTACACGAACCTTCTTCTGTGTCTAGTGTCTACGGGGAGAGTGGCACGATTGTAGTCAGTTCGCCTGCACGGATGTCCATGGCTACTCGCAGCGAAATGAAAAGAATTCGTTATAAAACATTACACACCGAGAGCGTACTTTTTATTAGACACAGTGGGTGCAATGAACATCTGATTCATGGTCAAAAGTAGCGCCCAAATAAAGCAATCTTCGTCTCGTCAGACTACATCGTACGGCATACCAAAAGTTGCAGGCTTCTCTAAATGTACCATGGCAAAATTCAGACGATTTCTGACACAAATTGGTTTCAACAAATGTGTTGCGAGAACTGAAACCCTCGTTCCCAAGAACTGCTCGAATTGTATTTCCATCCAAACGTCCCAGCCGCCTGCAAGTCATTCTGAAATTCAGATCCAGTCATTCGAGGACACTTCTTCACTTTACGGACCACGCGTATATGTTTAGCCGTACTGTTTCGAATTTTAGACGGACGTCTGAACTTGGTAGACGTGTAGTGGACTGATTTAGTGCGAACCGGCCAGTCGTGTCACCAAAGGTCGAGGTTGGTATTTTTAGCATAGATGATATTTTTCTACAGCCCAAAAATCCCTTTTATATTGCTGAACAATTAATTCTCTGATCATTTCTGGCTATTCTTTGGTATTCACCATAACAGAATTAGAGTGTTGGACGATTATCTCCTTCTCGTACACTGCTCAGTTATTGACTGAGATCCAGATTAGATGTTTTTCTAGAAAGTTCTATAATATTCCTGTCACGTAAACCACTCCGAAATGTTCGAGGACCATTTATGACCAATTTAAAATCAATTCTGTAAGTATGCTGAAAGCGTTTTGCAGCTATAATCTAAGGCTTTTGTTGATAGTACATATATTAGTGCTAAGCGATGCGTGTATTAGTGCTGTACAATGCGTGTATTAGTGCTGCAGGATGCGTGTATTAGTGCTGTACAATGCGTGTATTAGTGCTGCACGATGCGTGTATTAGTGCTGTACGATGCGTGTATTAGTGCTGTACAATGCGTGTATTAGTGCTGTACAATGCGTGTATTAGTGCTGTACGATGCGTGTATTAGTGCTGCACGATGCGTGTATTAGTGCTGTACGATGTGTGTATTAGTGCTGTACGATGTGTGTGTTCTCAAACCGATTTAGTAGAGCGGACAGAAATACATGAGAAGTTCAACTGTCGATTGTTCTATTGTGTAACTAAGGTAAGTAAGCTTTTTACCATGTATGGGATATAAATTGCACCTACTGTATCTATTTTTTTTTATAATTTTATTTCCCAATCTCTGTTACAAGCATAGTACGGACGGTGTGCGTATGGTACGCAAGTATGCAGATGCCGTTGGTGTCTTTCACTTGAATCCTCAGTTACTTTCTCAGCGTTGAAAACTTGAAGCCTCTCTCCCGTAATTACGTCAGTAAGCAGTTCGTGTTGAACTGATGATGCATACGTTTTAATTTAAGGAATAACATTTACGAGTGTCTTAGTTCCGAACAGAAACTTTCCTTCATATCTCGAAAAACGCATTTCCCTGAAGCTGCAAAAAAGTACTGAGCACGAGAATTCTGGGTAAGTAGCCCTGTACACAGCCAGAATTCGGTCATACTTCAGAGTTCGCACACAGACACATGGATTCCCATCATTAAAGGTGCCCACAGAACTGACTACGAGGATCAATCGTGCGAGAGTAGCTCTCAATGCTCCGTGTTCCGCCTTCACACCTCTCCTTCCAGTATATGAGTCACTCTAAAGAATGCTGCATTCGGTACTTTCTCGGAAATAAATAAAACAAGCAAAGACGATGAGCAGATAAGGGACCCATTAATCCCCGTTACAGGAGGGTTAAATTCTCACCTCGCGAGAGCCCTGACTTTCCCTTCACTGAAGTCCCTTGTCCCGAGCTTCTAGGCGACTTGTTCCTCCAGCTCTAATGTGACCTCTCTTTTTTGTGCTGGCTCAATGATAAGGAGAGATTTCTCTTCTGGCGATTGTTTTTTCTCGTCAGATTCAAATTTTCGTGCCGTCCCATCGATTTCTAAATTTTGATTCAAATGAGTGTTAAACAGATGGGCAAATCGCAGTGCCATAATCTAACTCGGCTGTAAGGTTTAGCCCTTCAGTCAATTTTACAGCTCAATGACATTACAAATAATTTAGACATTTAAAATAGAAAACTGACAAGCACGGCGGTACTTCTGGCAAACGATGTTTGCTGCCTCCTTATGACGAGGCAGCGTTTTGCCTGCAGGGATGTGTACGACACCCAGAGACTTCTGCAGACATCTGGACGTTATCGAAGAGCCCATATTTTACTCCGAATAGAAACCTTAGCAGTCATGCATTCTCATGGGGCAGTATCAATTTTGCTTATCTTTCTAGAAGCGTTTCACGGCTTCGTACGGACGCAGGAGATGGCTGCTGAGACAACACTCCCTCACGAGGCACCAAAAGCGTTTCCGTCGTTAAATTTCCCTCGTTTCTCTCGTTAAATCGAGTGAGGTAGCGAATACCTTACGAGGCAGGAAAACACCAGGAATATAGCCCGACGTAAGCCTTACTGGACTGATGGCTTTGTTTAAATTGTAAAATATCATGTACGCGATTTATTTTTATTATTTTCGTGCTTTGAGACACAGGATTTGCTCTCACTTCCAAGGGAGGCAGCGCACAACATATGGTTCAGAATAGTCTCCATGGAAGTGAGATCCTCGAAGCCGATGAAGCAGGCTAGTTAGACTTCGCAACATTCTGCGCACACTAAACTGAAGAGAAAGAAGAACATTCTGCCCGACAGTATTCGCACATTTTTGGTGAAACTCATCAGCACGTAGCTTCAGCGCACCGAATGCGCGTCTTTTTTGCCATTTTTAAGGCCAGCACATTTGCGAGTTGGTTTCGAGACCAAGGGCGACGTAGTTGGCTAATTCACGAGAAATACTTCGTCTTCACCAGGGCACTCAGCCGCCTTGGTATTGACTCGTTTCTTTTCACGAGTTACCTGAGTTGAGTTTCTGATGCGTGCTCTCATGTATTCTGTCAATAAACAAGCCAGACGAGCGCAGTACATAAGCGCTTTCCCCCACAATTGCCCGGCAACCCACAACGCTGAGGACACTCCGGAAGTCATCGACTTTCAAGTTTGCTCAGAGTAACAGCCCGTGAAGAATTCCTTGCATTTACAAGGTCATAAATTACGGGATTCATGCCTCATATATTGATGAATCAAACTTAACTGGCTTAAGAAAAAATTCCTCTTCTTCGCATCGTATGGGCAGAGGATTTAACACTTCGAGATCCCGCGGTATCCTGTGTAGCTGCAGTAACCTGTATACTGCATGTCTAGGCAGGAGGTACCACTTGGGGAAAATTTAATTCTAATATTCTTTATTTTTCAAATACGTAAATACGTGCGTCAGAATTTGTGTATCTAGTGAGAAAGCCCAACCCTATGTTTGGGTCTCAAAGGGTTAGGTTCTCGCGTCGCTCCCAGCTGAGTTCATGCGTCGCATATCAGTGCAATGACGTCACACATTGTTGGTGACAGGAGCACCTGAACATCCCCCTTCCTTAGAAGGCATCAGGCGAGGCAGATCGTTGCATCAGCTCAGGAAAAAATCCGCTTTCTTTTTCTTCCGCGTCCGGTAAGAAAAACTGGAAGAGAGTGACGGTTGTACCGGCTGTCGATGAAGTGTGAACATGGAAGAAAAACACGAATTTCAGTTTTTTTTATCGAAATCTGTAAGGAAAAAGCATAAGCAACTTTCCATGGGAAATCCAGATCCGACTCAACAGTTGTCCCCGATTCGATTATTGAAAGAGTTTCTGTGCATTTTATTCTAGCCTTTTCGATTCATGTCTTTCTTTTTTGTGCCGTTCTTACATGTAAAGTTCATTGAGGGCACAACAACAAGGGAATGACTCGCTAATTTACCAGGTTAGTTTCACTGGTCGGACGACTCCTATAGACCGAAGCACGAGCTGTAAAATCCTGCCGTTAATTTTCATTTCGACTTGGAGACGCGATGCCAAAACAGTGCTAGGTTATGCAGACTCGGATACAAGGAATGTGAGAGAGAGAAGCGTAGAGCGAATAATCGCTCACACGTTTGCTCAGAAATAAGGAGAGAATTAACTTCAATCGATGATCTTGCCTGCAAGTACAAGTACGTCTTCCAATACTTTCATGTTCATAAAGGATACAAATAAAAATTCGATTGATAAGGTAAAAGAGGTTTCATATACAATTAAAACCCCATCACTAATAACGAAACGTGTGCCTCCCTGCACACGAGAGCTCACGAATCTGAATGTACAAAGCATTCGTGTGCAAAGTTGAAAATTTGAATTGTTGGTTGAAGATGGCGGAGGCGGGTCATGACATTCGGGTGAACTCAGAAAGCGAATTAGAAGTCGAGTGAAAGTCGAGACCCAGTGTTGGAGAAGCTTCTGGCTGTATCTCTGAGGGCCGACTATAAATGCACATAAACATGATCTCAATGAACGACGTCTCCCGCAGTCGTTACATTTATGGATGGCGGATGCGAAGCCTTGATTACAAAAGGACAGCACACAATTTGCTGGCTCTGGGACTGAGCGTTTAGAAATCCTGCATCTGATTACGAAAAATAATCTTCACTTTCTCCAGCTTGTTAAAACAAATATAACTCTAGCTATAAAAAGCATGTAACAAACGAAGTTGTAAGGTAAAAGAAACCTTGAAATGTTTACACGTCGGTACACACTTTCCAATCAGGGAACACTATGATGATATAGTCAAAAGGGATTTAAGGGAGAGTGTAGAATCTAATTTTTCATCAGTAGTTCAGCCTTCCTGATCTGTTAAGAAGCGCCATGAGCCACTAGACAGATTTTGAACGCCTCTAGAGAATACATTCGCTGAACTTAAATGAATTCGCAATGAAAATATGAGACCTGGCCCCCCAGCTCGTCACTTTATTTAGTGAGAAAACGTGCTCATTTCACCCCCTATCTTAATTTCATTTCACAAAATACGCAAGGATTCTAAGAAACAAATCAAAAAATAATATAAAATAACAACTTTCAATTCTTAAAAACAATTAGGCTTAGCTCTCAAATGTGTGTGATGAGTAAACAGCTGCTCACACCTTTTTTAGGCTGGAAACCATGTGGTGCTTTGAACATGTTTGTCACAATCTACAAGCTGGATGAACGTGTCTACTGCAGTAAAAGCAATTTTATACTTTTTATTTATGAGTAAATATCAAATTCGTGCGAACAAAACACATTTGCCTTCTATATTTCTAAGAAGCGTGCGCAATGAACTCTATGCCTGGTGCGACACACTTCCTGATCCAAAATGTTAACACGCCACGGTTGAGAGACGCCTCTGCAAGCGCGCCTCCTTCAATTGGCATTGAGAAGCCGCGCTTCTGCCGCGACCTGGCCCTTGTTCCCGATGCTCCCTGCGATAACTCGAGCGGAGAAGGTCGTGCGCCCCTCGACTCGAGCCTCAGTGAACTCCTCGAGTCTTGCCTCGTCATGCCGCACGTTGCTCAGCCTCCACCTTGAACTGAGGAGAGCGTACGCGCTCACACGTTCACCCAAGTCCAACTTGAGATGCACACCGAATAAGTTCCCACGAAACGGCTACGTATTACCTAATGCATAGCACAGAGACCGAGTTGAAAATATCAATGAAAAGTAATTCATAATGAAATAAATGTAGATCATACGGTTAAAGCTCAACAGAAATTACGAAAGAAATAAAACTTCTATTCAGCTTTTTTTCGTATCAAGTTCAAGTTTTTACCAATGTTGTGAGAATTAAAGGGCATTTTCCTTCTTCGATAAAACCACATCTGCGCACAATTATCGTTTCCTTCTTTTTGGATCAATTAGTGAACGATGTATGCAATTTTCCATTATTGATTGATCGATAGGTACATTCAATATTTTTCTTCTCATTCGTTGCTTTATGCCAGATACAGGACATCAATATTCGTTTTGATCTTAACGATGGATCTTCTTATGCCAAACTCGTGCCTCGCTGGACTGCCGAACCTACTTGCCAAGAAAAATAAACTGCATCCGCAACTTGTACGTTACGCCACCGCGTTGTGTACACTCGGCCTTAAAGCCCTCTACTGTGTTGGTGAGACCACCAGCTTCCTGTTCCAACGGAACGGTCGTGCGGCAGTCCCGTCTCACAAATGAGTAATTTTCAACCTGAGATATACACCATACCTGAGATAGTGCAGGCCATATTTCTACGCTAAGCATTTTTGGTCACAACTGAACCAGCAATGCTTCAATGCTAAATGTCTTCAGTGATTAAGATGAGTCACACGATGTCCAAGAGTTCAATTTGTCTAGAAACGAAACTTGCTTTTTGTATCTACAATCGCGAATTGAAAACTAAACTTATTCTCTTTTACATAAGATTGCCTAAATCTCGGAAGCTTCAGCATGAAGCACCCTTTAAAATGATCTTGTAGACATTGAGACATGAATTCCAGTTTCTTAGATGTACCCAGAACATAGCACTGCACTCTTCTGCGAAAAATCGAATACGATAATTAAGATCTTCATTGAATATTTTAGAAGCACGCCATTCAATACAGGCAAAACCATACAGACAATAAGCCCCACAACTCCAGAGCAAGCGCCAGCGCTCTTTGAAGTCGATGGAAGAGTGGTCAGAAATCCGACCTGTGGCAGCAATCCTGGAACACTCGTCAGGACGCGGGGGGTGACTTACACGTTATGGCCTAGCTTCACAGCGCTGGCTTCTCTGACAGGGCCAGTGCCGGTAACTAAGTTCAGTCATGGGTGAGCTAAGTCTCAGTTCACCTCGCGATATACCTATCGCAATGTTATATTCACTTTCGTTACCCTGAAAGTTAGTTGAAATCAACGCCATTTCAGAATACCTAAATTCCTCCACCTCGTATAATGAACGAACACTAAACTACAGCTGGTCTGTCGGTCAAGTGGTGCCATTGTGGAGTACCTGTGACACGCACCGCACGCTCGTGACCGCATTACCTCGCGATTGGCAAGTGGACGAACAGAAAACGAGCAGCAAGGCTCTGTTCAGCGCCGGGTTGCCAGACCTCGCACTAGCTGCGAGACGGGTTGCCGCAGCTGCGGTAAATACAGCTGCGATCTTTCCACGAAAAATCGACATTTAGGAACACCAAGCAAATCCCTTTAGTTAGGAAACGCCGATTGTGTTGCGTTCTCAACGTAAGAACAACAAACATGAGGTCTAGTTTTCTACATGGAATAATCATTTATTCGGATTTTTCTGGAAAATTTAAGCATCACACATTGATTTTGGTGAATGTTTTATATCAATCAGAATTCAAGTTTCAAAATCTTTTCCAAGCAATGAATATTATAGAACCAACTAGACAGTTTGTACAAGTAGTATTCGCTTAGATATAAACATCTGTCGTACTCTTGTCATATTTACTTTGAAATCATTTTTTCAACACGTAATATAAAATGATCTTTTCACTTCAACTCTTTCCTTGATTTTTCATATCAGTTCAACATTAAATAAGGTAATATTTCAGAATACTAAGCGCTCTAAAACGAATGCTGATGAGAGGCTTTTTGGGCCGTACGAACGCAGAAAAAGGTTTGGAACAAGTAAAGCTACAAGAAATATTCGTTCCACAAAAAGTAATGAAGCTCGAACTGTTAGCAAGCGCCGACGATCACCTAAATAGTTCTATACTCGTAAGACCTTTCTCTCAGGGATTCGAATGTGGTCGAATAATATCACCCAGAATCGACCCGAGAATACGCAAAAATGCTTGAAACATTTTATAGAAGCTCAAGAAGGGATAAAAGGGACTATTTTTTCAGATGACTAGAAATGCAGTTAAGTATTGCAATTTTTCATTTAATATTTCTCTCATTGAAGGTATAGATTGACTCCAGAAAAATCTCGGCACAAACGACTATAACACGGATGTAACACTAAATAATAATTAGAAACTGTCTCGGAATAACCCACACACACCTGAAACGGCAGGATGGTAAATAGGTAGTATTACCTTCAGTGTTCTAAACGCGCGCCTGGCACTCGACAGCACACACACTTTAGGCACACGCTTCAATAGATGCCTCGCCGCTGACCAACAGCGCTCACATTAGCACGAGGCGAGTGAGACAACGCCGCCCGGCCTCTGATGGGCTCCCCTGGTCACGCCAGAGAGCGGCGCAAGAGGCAGCCCACTCACTGCAGCTGGTGCACGCACTGCAGCTGGTGCACTCGCTGCAGCTGGTGCACGCACTGCAGCTGGTGCACTCACTGCAGCTGGTGCACGCACTGCAGCTGGTGCACTCACTGCAGCTGGTGCACGCACTGCAGCTGGTGCACTCACTGCAGCTGGTGCACGCACTGCAGCTGGTGCACTCACTGCAGCTGGTGCACGCACTGCAGCTGGTGCACTCACTGCAGCTGGTGCACGCACTGCAGCTGGTGCACTCACTGCAGCTGGTGCACGCACTGCAGCTGGTGCACTCACTGCAGCTGGTGCACGCACTGCAGCTGGTGCACTCACTGCAGCTGGTGCACGCACTGCAGCTGGTGCACTCACTGCAGCTGGTGCACGCACTGCAGCTGGTGCACTCACTGCAGCTGGTGCACTCACTGCAGCTGGTGGTCACGGTGGAAAGTCCAGTGTCCACTCTGTTTGCAGTCGAGCTCTCAGTGATGGTGAGCTGGTATGTGAGAAGTAAACTCTTCGCCGCATTTTGTACCTCAAGACGCGAAACTTAGCGGATTTTTCACATGGTGGTTGTGAAAATAGTGAACACGCAATTTTTAAAGAAATGATTCCGAATACTGTGCTACTCACAGACTGTGAAGTTCCATTTGGTAGTGCGTGTGAGGAAATGCATCTAATTCTACAGCTGAGTTTGGAAGCTCTACACCTAGCAGTAAGGCTTCGAATACAGCACGCATCTATGTACAATCCTGCTAACACAAGCTAAAAGAATAATAATAATAATTTAATAAAATCCTACACTTCCCCAGTTCTCTCCATTTTGCTTTGAGCTGGTCATTTTTTTATCGGCATTGTTTTTACTTACTTCCTTTTTGCTGAGTAACTCCTGCTAGAAACCAGCCGTCGGTTACAAGAAAAACTTTCTTTTTTGCGGCCGTGCCGTCAATGCGAGCGGACTTGACGAGTCTCTGGCGCGGTTGTCACGCGGAGCACCACCAACCAACCAGCCTGCGGTGGGGACGACACCAGAGTCACTTCCAGGGTACGTCACGTCTGTCCATTGCTTCTACACGTATGATTTTACGCTCAAAAAACGGTATTCAGTAAGAATCGTTCATTTTTGGCAGGAATAACACCACGGCTTCGGAGATAAGCATATGCAATTGAACACACTAATTCAATAAAGTTTGAATACTTCAAATCGAATGGTTGCACTCACTCATGAAGTTTGGCTGGTCAGGAATGACGCCTTCTAGACCAAACTCTTCTCACTTCGCTCCAATGGCCGCCTGAGCTGAAGTGTGGCAGGCAGCGCAGGCCTAATGGATGCGTCCCCAGCGGCACATGTGTGTCTGACCAGCTCCACCGTCACGAGCTCTGCATGCAGGTCACTTGTGCGACCCCCACTGATTATTTCTGCCACGAACAGGTGGTTCCTCCATAACATGAGGTTGTAATGCACAACCATATGGTTCTTGAACAATCAGGTGGTTCTTGGACAACTGTGTGGTTCTTCCACAACAAGAGGTTCTTCCACAACTGTGTGGTTCTTCCACAACAAGAGGTTCTTCCACAACTGAGTGGTTTTTGCACAACCGTTTGGTTCGTGCACAACCAGATGATTCCTGCATAACAGAATAGTTCCTGAACAGTCGGATCGTCCATACGACACACATGGCAAAACAAAATACCTCGCACACGTACTTGGAGTATTCGGCACTCAAACGCAAGAGCGTTGGAGAGAAAGAAACGGACGTTCTTCAATAAATGAAAGGAAGTTTTTCCTGAATCAGTTAGCTAGTTTACAAGCAATTATACTTAATTACGCAATTTAGCCCACAAACCAGGACATGTGAACACCACTACCATGAGCAGCACTGATCGTAAACGACACTTTGTCTTCCTTTACCTAACAATGGAAGAGGACGGAGCTGGTCGTCCTTACTGGATCTCCCAGTAGGCTACAGCACTCATTAATGTGCATATAAGGGCTACTTAAGCTCTATTCTAAAATATACAATGAAATTATTTCAACATGGTCAATTGTTTCGCTTTGTAGGAATAGCATCAAGAGAAAACGTGATTTTAAGCTTCGTCTTATGTACCAATTGAACCATTTATTTTCAAGAACGCTAAGAAATTGAAGAAGGATGAATCAAAAGCGGTCTTTCACTTCGACTGCGTAAGCAAAATTTGGACTGGAAATCTCTCCTGGACCCGCCCACACCAAGGCACGGCATGGGAGCGCCTCAGGAGTGTGCGGGGGGCGCATCACCATCCGTCTCTCTCCTCGGTCGAAGCGTCGCACTGCAGCTGGAGAACGCCGTTCATGTCTGGTGTATCTGATATGCACTTCCAGCACAGAGTAACAGCGTCATGACCATGTAATGCTTATCTAATATGAGTCAAATGACGACATCATCGATACGACTTTCATGTGACTCCGTTGCAGGAGTGGATGGCCGTCCCAAACGGGTTTTCTTGAGCACATAACCTCACCACTTTCAATTCGTTAGCGCACTTTCCCGCGTCACTCTCAATAATTATCGCCTCCCCACGCGCGTTCCAGAACCTGATGTCGGTGCAGGAGAAATTCGTGCAGTGCTATAATTTTACATTATAAGAATTGTGCCAGTGCTACAATTTTTTATTGCAATTATTTTTACCCAGACCTCAAACTTAGGATATTGGATCCTGCTTTTCAAGCAGCAGTAAATTAATCCAAAGTGACCTATAATGACCTTTTTACCATTAAAAGGACGTGATAAACTCATCAAAATAAGTGACAATGGCATCCCCAAGTGGCCGGTCAAATCACGTAGCCATAGCAGAAACGCAAACAACACGAACGAGTAAAGGGTAGAAGTGCTTCGACACATAAACGTCTACAATTCAGATGAGAAGCGGTACACATAAAAGGTAGGAAAAGCATTTTCAAAATAAGTATTGGCACAAAGAGGCATTTCTGCCCGTCTTGGTAGGGCAGTTCGTGGCATGAATTTAATTATTTGGTTTGTTAAACAGGGCGTTGCAGACACTGGTGTCATGAGTCGACGTGCGCTTGCTAGGTTGAAATCAAGAGTCGATCAACCGGCAGACTGACAGCTAAGCTCAGCATCGTGCCACGGAAAACATCCCCATAAAACAGGGCTTTGAAACCAGCCCTGTAGAGTACCTCAGCACGCGACCTTCAGAGAGCGGCCAGCTTTCTTCATTGATAAGGTCCTGGTAAATCAGGAAGACGCAAGTCAGGTTGGGTGATCACAGCCGCGCGACTGGCGGCGGTCCACTCGATCCGTAGCGGCAGATGACCGACGGCGGCCACCGTCGACTTCCTTGTGACGCAAAAAGGATCGAGTACAAAGGATGCAGGATAACTCATTAGGGAAATAAAATTATTAGGCTTAGTCTCTTTGTACGAAGGAATTTCCAGTAACGCAAGAAGAATTTCCATGTTGTTTTTAAAATATTAAAATGCATCATGTCTTACTTAGACACAAAATGACGTTTCTTGCGACTTGAAACATTCAATTCTCCATGGTGAAAAAGGCATGACCCTCCTCGACAGCAGAACATAAGTTATTTGTAGCAGAAAAATTGAGCTTCCGGGTACAGGCGCTTCAGAGTCGTGGATGCAACTAGACCACAGTTCCCCCGAGCGCCTCCACACGACTGCCCGCAGGTGTGGAGGATTCAGCTCATCCCATCACACAACGCAGCTTGACATATCTCGCTGTGTCAACACAAGACCATGCAAATTGCACGATGTTTACAACGATGCAATTTTACAATCCCCTATTTTATTGTAACAACAACTGAAAATTCAGCGGTAACATCGCCTACGAAAAGGTAGAATAAAAGCAGTGAGTATTTTGTCCCCTTTCGTTATCATCTTGTTAGGAAAGTGATACTTAGTCCAGTAAAGGTTACTTTACATACCCTCGAGACGCCAACACGAGTAAGAAACTTGCTCAAGCCGAAGCTAAAAATTCGAAAGTGCCATAAAGTACAGAGTACAAGACGTACAATTTGTTGTTGTATGAAAGTAAACGCTGGTGACTTTATGAAGCGGAAAAAAAAGCTGAGTTAAGAGAAGAAGTGGGGCATATCCCAGAGGGGATCTCTCAGGAGACCGCCTCCAGAGGCGCGGCTGGGCTCCACCACCACCCCTCCTCTACGGGCAGAGTGCGAGGCTGCTAATAACATCACAAGTCATTAAAATAAGCGCACTCACGTGGTAAGCTTCCGGCAGTGTTTCGCAGCGATGGTACATAGTTACATAGTTTTCTGACGAACTCTGACAGTCTTGCCTAGGTTAGCTCTATGAGAGAAAAATTGGCTAGCGGCGTTAGGCTGCAATGTTCTAAAGCGGACATGAGGACCGCGCCACTGCGCTGCTGGCCACTTAATTCAGTGAAACTTGCTGCACTGATTTTTAATGAGGTAACCTGTGCCCGTAATGTTGCACTGAGACTTGTAGCGCGGCTTCACTACTGCGGAAACACCGGTCAGAAAACTGAGTTTGATTTAATTGAAAGAAGTTCAATTTTAAAACCCGAAATCATTTGTATGAATTTGAAGTGAACATCAAAATGCAAAACAGAATAAAAAATAAAGCGTCAAAATTAACGTCCACCCAAAAATTCATTAACGTAAAATATAGACACTTTAAAAGACACTTACTTTGAGAAACCTATCTAACTACTAGGCGAAGACTAAAGAATAGAGAAATGATAACAATAGAGAAAAGTATAACTATTAACTTTCAGCCTCATCTCAGAGGTGAGGTACGTCACTCGAACACTAACGGCAGCATTGCGTGCCCAGCTAATGAATATGATGAACTCAATGTAACATAAGATTAATTGTGAAGCTGAACACCGGAGGCCCTGCACCTAATGACGCTGGTTATTATGACGTGGCAACGTCCTCAAGCTCGTCGGGACTCGTTCCGAACTATAACACCTGGATAACCACTACTCACTCTCGACTTCCAAGATAGAGAGTTCTGCGCGAACCAGCGTTAAAGTCGCAAGTCACTCGAGTTTTTTTTTTTGTGGTGTGTACAATAATTTAAAAAACTGGAGGAAAAAGGCGGTAAGAAAATAGCATCCCGATGCCAAGGGAAACCTCGCACGCACAAAAAACAATGACTCCCATAAAAGCGACCAGAGAACCATACCTGCCAGACAGGTACAACAATAAATCGCCCAATAATAAGCCGAAGAAATAGAAGAAAGGTATCATGAATACAGCACACTGCCTAAGGTGTGCATTTATCGAGACCAATTGAGCTAAAATCAGCTTGATCATCAGGCGGATTGTTTGAGGTTCTAAAGCGAGGTATACATGTGTATCTGTGAGACACCCTGTGTAGAACACAGCAAAAACGGTTTCACATGATTATTCTTCCCACAAGACAACAAAAAGTGCGGGTGCTGTACAAACATGTACATGCTCGGATTTGACATTTTATAGCATTAATATTTCTTAAAAAATGTAGCAGGCACTCTCTGGTGAGTTTCATAACACACTACATAGTGAAAGCTTATTACCAGATACCATAATGAGCGTCACACTCGTATCCGCTCACAGGGTACGAGTTCTCATCCCCCTCGTCTGGAGCGGATGTCGAAGAAATGATTTCAGAATGTTAATTGAACGAAACGCTGTCATTTACGGAAGATGGAGCGTTATGAGACACCGATATAAACATCGACCTAACTTTCGATAAAATAATTGAACATTTTTACTTCTGCATATACGACAGCCAATTGAAATGAATAAATTGATTCGTTAATAAAGTAACAACTAAAATTACTGATAAATAAAGAATAATAAAAGCAGACCTATGCGGCAGAATTGTAGATTGCTCAGACGAACAGATTTCAATACAAGAAGTCCTCCTTGTTTTGGGCTCCCAAATGAACAGTCGGCAGTGGAAACGTCTAACTTCTGAACCAAATTCGTCTGTTTCTTCCTTTTAAACTCCTGTGTGAGTATTCTGCTGTACTTGATGAAACAAAAGTTCACAGAAAGAACTAAGCATTGAACGAAATGCAATGAGTTAACGGTCGCTTTAGCTCTGTGACTGAAACCTAAGTTGATAAGAAAGCAAGCTCGTCAACAGCATTAGGTACGCCTCAAGGGAAAGATCGATTATAAGCGAAAGGTCGATTCGGTGAGGCAGCATGACGTCTGGTTAAGGAATGGCGATTGCTGTCATTTACTACGCACGTAGGCCACTAGTGGAGAAATACGAAAGCGGTTGGCATTGTGCGCCGTGTGGTCCAGAACCATCTGAGACTCACTGGCATTTCCTCAGCTTTCTTTCTATCCTTTCTGGTTTTGAACGCGCGCCGTGTTCTCACAAACTCAACAGGCATTTCCACTACATTCATAGAAAACGTAGGCATTGCAGTCTGATTCACTGTAGTTATTCGTTTCAGAATGTCTCCAGTTCGCTTTATTATTTCTTTCGGATAATAAGCCCTTCTATTTCCAGTAATCAAGAATAATATTTCTTCTCTCCCGTTAAAAATGTGAGAAAAAGACTTAACAAGACCAAGCCACGTGCTAACGCCGGTAAGCCCGTTATTTACACTTGAGCTTAGAACTGATCCTGTTTCCGGCCCTGCCTGTCACCTCACACCTGACTTTCGTCTCCTGAGAAGCGCTCTCAACCTAAACGCTAAATAAATAATTCTTACGCGGCCTGAACCACATGTGTACCAAGTCCGACTCGTACCATGGCGTTGTTCCGCAGCACACAATTTTCGGCATCATTTCACCAAACACTTCTCACAAATTCGCACCGACATTTAATTAACTAGCAACACTCAGTTGCACTGCGTGTGTGATTTATTTAGAATTCAAATTTGAACATTCCTCCTTTTTGTTCATTCGGACGGTGTACCCTCCGACCCGAGATAGAGAGGCAGGATGTGGCACAGGTAGGTGGGTGGGTGGCGTGGTGCTGTGGCTGCCATTGCAGACGAGACGCGTGATTTCAATCAAGAAAGTTGCTGCCATGAGTCGAGTTACGCTATAGCGTCACTGTAGAGTGCAGCGTCAGTCACACTTGAGGGTGTCTTGTTCAGACGTTCTCATTGGACAAGAGTGGACTCTTTGTTCGGAATTTTAAGAGAGGAAACTAGCGCCTTTCATAAGTCCAAATTACTCGTATTTAAACGGGTTACCTAAATGGAAAGAATCTAATACACTCGCATTTTATAGATCCGTGCAAAAAGCAAGCAACTTTATATACTATATTGAAATATGCAAGATCTGGGATTGCTATACAAGGTATACGTTTTTATCAATCCAGATAATAAATAAATCTTTACAAATATTCCCTTGCTTAAATGACAACTAAGTCGTTTTCTATACGACAGAGCGCAATAAATATAATCAGAGAGAAGTTGAGCACCGCAGCTTGGCTCCCAAGCCCCGCCTCCAGCACCCACCGCGCCCGCCGCAATTGGCGGGCTTTCTATGAGCCTAAATAACTGGTGGTACCTGTCGGGAAAGACGATGAGCTCACATGATTCGAGCAGCTTTCTTTACCGGTTGAGTTTCACATTGAGCAATACAGAAGTAAAACTGAGTAATTCAAAACCTTACATTCCGCGCCGTACAGGACACCAGTTCCATCCAGCACTTACATTTCTAGTGATGTCACAGATTGCTAGCAGTTGCTTCCCTTGTAAAAACAATCAGATCGTTTGTGGTACATAACTACTAATTTTAATGCTCTTACTGCCACTCTCTCCAGTCTGATTTAATTAAGCAAGATTTTACACAGACTGCGGACATATGTTAAATGATAATTCAGCACTTCTTACTATTTATGAACGTACGTTTTAGTCTGAGCAATTTTCAACGTTCATTTCCAAAAAAAAATTATTGTTCTTCATTTTACACAGACCTCTCTCCAACTACGCAGCGGGTTTCGAACTAATCATATTAAGGTGTGACGTCATATGTAGAGCAGCACTAGGTAGTGAGTACAGAATATGTCTTCACAATGCGTATAGATTATTTATTATTTGCGTTCTTTCGCGAAGGAGCATAGTGTCGCTATACAACATGGGAAGTTTGTTCATATGGGGTTAATTGTAAAGTGACAGGCACCGTCGCAAATTGCAGGCCCTTCAACGTCACCACAAAGCCAGCGCAGTTTGTAGCTTTTCTGCTGAAACGCACTCCAAAAGCCGCAATGCACGAGGGTTCAGCAGCGCTGCACAGCACTGCACTGGACTGCACAGCCCAACACAGCACAGCACAACACAACACAACACTGCACAGCAGCAGGACCCTTTTAAGAAGGGAAAGCAGGGCTTCACAGGGACGCCCCGCCACGAGCCGCTGCTCCTCGTACAGGTGTTGTGCAGGCACCAAATCCTGGACTACGCCTCACAATTGGCCGACCCGCTGCTACGACTCAAGAGAAACTTAGAAAGCACAAGAATGATATGCGTAAACGTTTATCACTTTTTTGTATTATCTTTTTTATAATATATGACGTATATATTCTGCGTATAAAAAATCCAAACATTCATTTTCAGTTGTACGTCAAAAATGCGGAACATCAGTTTCTAATCAGCTCACAAAGATAAAATTAAAGCAGTAAACAAAGGGGAATATGACTCAGTAAATACACAAGTAAAAATATCCGTGTGAACACATTATATAGAGAACGTATTTATGGTACATGACTTTAGTGATTTTGACGGTGAGCGGGAACCTGAATGTATTAATAGGAACAGTAATAAAGATGACGGTGAGCAGGAAACTGATGTTCAATCAAACAACGAAAGAACAGAAGAGGGCGGTGATGACTTTTCACTGGAAACTGGCCCAAAATGAAAACAACGAAATAATTGACAATTAAAGGCTACGAAATTCATAACAGCAGCTACCAAAGTGTCTTGTTATCAAGTCTCCAGTACACTTATAAAACAATGGATGAATGTAACAGGAGATATTTTGCATTCACTCCCTTAAAATATGATGCTGAAATACAACCGAATTATGGGATCGACACACCTCATTGCGCGTCACGCCTGGAAAGAAAATGGATGGAATTCGCAGAACAGAGGAGCCTAAAAAAGCGAATATAAATGAAAGTTGCAAATAAAACAGGAATCATGAGCGGCACGCACAAGGTCAAGTTCAAAAGAGCAACCAACCCTCAAGTGGAACACTTGGGCTGGACGCGAGCACACGTGTTGCCCCACCGCTCCTGTGCCTCTGGCCGCGACTGCTGCGCATGCCTCCTAGCAGCCGTCATCACATGTGGTCACGAGCGATCATGGTGAGCAGAACAAGGGATCATCATGATCAAAAAAGGTATCGTAATCATCATAGAAAGGGAATCACGATGATCAAAAAAAGGATCATCATGATCAAAAAAGGTATCGTAATGATCTTAAAAAGGGAATCATGATGATCAAAAAAAGGAATTATAATGATCAAAAAAGGAGACATGATCAAAAAAATAATCATGATGGTCAGAAGAAGGAATTCCACTGAAAAATACGCTAAGTTTGGGGTCTCGAACATGGAAACGATGTCTTTTTGCGTGCATCTATGAACATTGTAATGGTGCATTTATTATACGTGTATGTGTACACGTAACGCTTACAAAATGCATGTGGTTTTGCCAGTGATGCTACGGCCAGCAGCCAGCGCAGTCACACGCACACGTACATACAAACACTCACATGAGTATGCTTATTTTGTACACGCAGAAAAAGCATACGTTGGCCTACTCAAGCATGTGCATACACATATTTCCGTCAAACACATACTTTTTCAAGTGTGCGTTAAACATTGATATAGTACTAGCGGATACACATATGTGCATCATTGGGCGTCTTTCTCTTCTAATATAGCACATATGTGTTATGTTAGAGATGCAACCCTGATGTCCAATTTTCTTTCATTCGAGCAGTTTTTCAGAGTTTAGAAGGTTGCTCCATTGAACTTCTGCGTACGACAGCTAGCAATTCTATGAATGGTTACCTAACTGTCCAGGGGAAAACTAGCAGTGGATTTAATAATTCGCTCAAAAAGGTAATAAGTTTTCAGTTGCATCGCAATAATTATACTTCTTGCCCTAGATATAAAACAGCCAGTGTCAAGACGTACAAACGCTTCATAACATTTTCTTCCGTCCCCTGCAACAACGTCTAAGTTTTCCTTGTCCCGTTAACATTTAATTCAATTATATCACTAACTCTTGGGTATTTTTCCAATAAGGAAAATTTTGTGCATGAGGAATGTTAATCGAGTCAATATTATTTGATCTACAGTGAGATTCAAATTTATACTGTATCATAAAAGATATATAAGGATTCACATAACAGGAAAATCAACAGCACAGTTATGTACATGTGATCAGAAACTCAAAGACGTACACAGAAAAAAACAAGGCCCATAAAATGTGCACTCTTGATCGAGTGAAATTTTGATATGATTTACTGCGCGCAATCCTCACACAAATGAAACTTCACAGACATATAAGAAATTCTTTAAAGTTTGACTAAACCTCCCCCTCCTCCCTCAATTTACACTCTCAGGCCGAAATAGATTCGATCAAAATTACAGACCGACATCGCAATTGGGAGGAATTGCAGTCTCTGCTTGAGGAACATCGAGTGGCGCGGGCAACATTTAGAATACAGATGAGCCCACTTTCGACCTCAGCACGCACACGACAGCGCCACATCGGACTGCGCGCAGGTATCTGACCGCGGATCATAAATATGTGTAGCTGTAACTTCGCAAGTCAACCAACGGAGGTTGACGTGTGAGGAAATAAAAAGTGCGAGGAAGAAGCTCTCTGAGAGAAAGTTAAAGGATGTGATACAGGAAAAGTGTTGCTAAAGCCATTGCCAGAGAAAATGGAATAAATAAATGTGAGCCGGATCAGAGCTATAGATGTGCATGGGGCAGATTAATTTTGTACTAGAGAAGCACACATAACTTACGAAGTACCTGGGCAAGAGGGATGCACAAAGCCGCACTGGATGATATATCGCAGCGAGTTGGTCTCGCCAAAAATTTTCCAATGCTAATTTAAGCCACGCAGTAGAGGAGAAAGACGCTCGTATTCATGGATAGAATCTTATTAAAAACTGAATTGGTTTTGCTGATTTGTGTGCACTTCTTCACAACTCTCGGACACTTTCACAGAGCACGAATTATGCAATAATTAAGAAGTTAGCTGCATAAGCTTAAAACTAATCACTTTCTCTTCAATTTAGCTTTCTATTTGTGCGCAAGAAGTAATTATTCCTTGCACAATAATTAATTAAAAGGCTCATCAAATTATTTATCACACTTAGAAGATTAGAATGTTATTGATCAACTAGCCCTAAATGGCTGACAAGACCTTCTCTGGAGTAAAAACTAGAAAGCTCGTAAATCTAATAAAGCATGCTAAGCTTAAATTTATTACCAGTCATCGAGGTAACTTTCAGCAACGCCGGCCATTGACACGAAAACTTTCTTCTCTCCTTTTGCACGTGAAAACACATGCAATCTCCATAATAAGAACGGAGTCCCTCTTCATGCATGGAGTCGATTTCGAGCCACATATGTTGTGGTGACGATGCGGCATGTCGCATGCAGTGCTTATGATCAGTAAACAAAAGTATGGTAATGATCCGACTGAGGTTCGTATGGAAAATATGAAAACATGATCACTTACGAATCCATGGATGTACGCAGCGGACGAATGATTGATCTATTCATTCGTTACCGTTTGTGGGCACCCGAGGAGTCCAAGTTGCGTCCTATCATTTACATTTATGCACGTCAGAATTCTAACTGCACAATCGAACCTGTAAAATATGTATCGTATATGATGCAAGGTATAAAAAAATCGTACTGAAAAAAATACCACAATATTAATTTGATATAGTGATTTTGATGATATTGAATGTTGATAAAATATCTTAGAACATCACAACCTATGCCTAGCTCACACACATACGAATGACGGGGATCCAACACTCATATCGAGGTCAGTATTTTTAAGATAGAATAACCTGATGCTAAGAAATGTAAGAACAAGAGGACGTCCCATCCATTAGGCCTGCTTCAAAAAGCGATACGTTAGAGCAGCACTCCTTTGAACACAAGCGCGCCAGCCCACAAACGATGACTTCAGCAGTTCGCAGATACGTGCGCTAAAGCGTTGTAAACATCGCGGCATAACAAGGGCGGCACATCAGTGCGGCCTGGGCAAGAGGGCCCAAGTTATCCAAGGCATGCTGCACAAGACCGAAGGCCATAAAAATTAAAAATTATAAATTATAATAAGACGGCGGCGTGAAACACTAGACCCACACAGCAGATCCTCGCCATGCGTGCTGACAGACATTGGTTAAAATTCGCCGAGCTTTTGAGTAACAAGCTCGATATCCTTGCGTGCAGGTTTCTTTTTTAAGAAGTGTCTCCATGTTTCGAACACCAGGCATCAGGTACTAGGTACGGTTTTCTCTGAACTGAAGAACTTGATTTATCAATACCCTTGAATAACTATGCAAAAATACTTGCCACATCAGGTTTTGACACTGATCCATTAGGGAATTTATTGAGAGATATTTAGGTACATGAAAACTTGTTAGAAGAGAAAGTAGTTGTGTCAAACATGGAAACCCAGTTTAAATGATGTGGATGCATTGTAGAAACCAAGTTCAACATTCATTTGCGTCTAACAGTAAATAAGGAGAAAAATCCGATATTCACAGCTGCCCTCCAGCGTCCAACGAGCTTCGAGGCGCCTGCGACGCACAGCGGCCGGCAGCTGTCGCTAAAACCCGTGAAAAAATGAAAAAAATATGACGAATCGGTCGAAAACGGTGAAAATGTACTGCCAACTCAGACCAATATTGGAAAAAGTCCATCGTAGAAGAAAAAAGACGGTTAAGTGCAACAAAATGTTGTCGAGTTCTTTGAGTGCGTATCCTATTCTAAAAGAAAATTTATAATTGTGACCACCCACATCGGACTACAGAGCATTCATGTACACGCGCTGCACCTCACCAAGTGCACCTTTTATTGAACTTGAATTATAGCATTTGGTGTCACGTCGTAGAAACAAGATTGATAAACTGCAACACCATGGACATGGAAGAATTCTACCACTTTACTGAAGCCAAAAGAATGCCCAACATATCATTCTGCTGTAGCAATGAGGTCATCACTCTCACCACAGGCTGCAAGCGCAATCACACCCGAGTCGGTCTTTCCGAAGTCAATATCCAGCTAATGAGATGTTGAAGCAATCATTTCGACCGGACTTTCCATCGTTTCTCGTCCCATTATCATCACAGCGTCATTGCAATGTTCCTCGCGAAGAAGAAATCGATCTGCAGCTTAGACGTAATTCCTACGTGACTAGTTTCTATTTTCCATGCTCTTCCGAGTCGGTTGATGCGTCACTAGACCTATCCGTTGAAACATGTACATATTTTCATTCGTTTATATCAATTTACTAGGCACTATCGAACCAAAGGAAGCATTCATATCAATAACAAATGTTAACCCTCAAGAATCATCAATACTATACGTCAACAGAATCAACAAAATAAACAATCGATTTTCTGGACGCACTCACAGTATAAAACGTCGACTAAATTCTGATAACTGAAAAGGAAATTGATGAAAAATGAGCCTCAGTTAGACGGACCTCACAAGAGACATTCACGAGACCGAAGTCTAAAACTGACCTGACCCGCGCAGCACAATACCGCTACGCATAGCAACGCATTTTGTACAACAGCGTGTCACACTGCGTGCGACATTTTTTTTAGTACACAAGTTTTTACATTTAAGAACAATACGCTGACCCACTTTCCAATATTGGGCGGCAATCCAAAGCCTGCGCCGTAGATATCAAGAACGCCATAACGTCATTCGCGCCGCTCTCTCACTGCCAAATAAGAAGCGCTGCAGTCATTTAGGTTTTCGTAAAAATTACTACGCTGGATTACAGTATCATTTTGACATTTCTACTATGATTATTAATCATGTCCTGAACCAACACGTATGAATGAACCGTACATTTCACACCTGCGTGAAATGTTCGATGAAGAAGAGGGCAGTGAAATAAGGCAGCAATGTAGCTACACTGCTTTTGAAACATTACAGTTGGAAGGGTTCACAGTCGGCAATACTTGCTCCGAAGTGTTTTCCTCCCACTAGTGAGTAGCTGCAAAGCGCAGAAGCTGGACTAATGAGAGAACAATAGTTCGGTTGCTCTTCAAGCTGCGGTCACAGCACAAGTTCGGCCTGCCGCCGCGTTTACTAGTATTACTGCAGTGCGGCGAGCCTCAAGCAACCAAGCATTATTTCGAGCAAGAACTTGCAATCTTACGCATTGAAGCGTAAAGCTTATACACGCACCAAAAGGCTCAGCGTGCACATGTTTGATGCTTTACAGAAACTTTCACTTCACACGAAAAGCGTGGCTTTTTATCGAGAAACTGTAGGCCTGGAGTTGTAGGCTTAGTAACTGAAGTACGACCCTTTAGGTGCCAATGGTAACTAGTAACCGCCTTTATTTACAGCGCTTAAAAAATAATTAGGCACTAAATCCTTTTTTGAACCCTGTCGGATATTTGAGATAGCATTATCACAAGTCCGTTTGATAAATAGAGAAGCCGACACAGGTACTAAACATGCTGTGGCCCAAGCTTGTATGGTAGATTCATGCTAATTAACTCAATCTAACAACTTTTACAAATTTAAGTAACTAAATTATATATAAACTTATATCATGCTTCTTCATGAAACAAATGAGCAAATAAGCGCAAGAGCAACCAAAATTTTCCGAAATTTCAAGTATTAAATTTCACCGGAAGCAAGCTACGCAGGCAGCTCAAACGCCCGCTCTCCACTGCGGTCCTACAATTCTCGCACACTCAGCCATTGCTGCAAGTTTGAAACTACCCCGATCTTAACATCACCTCAAGTTCATTTTGAGGCTCCTTATCAGCTTGCAAGGCACCGAAACAACTTCAGTAATAGGCCACATCGTAGGCGCAGCACGTGCAGGCAGCAGCACCACAGGAGCCTGACGTGCTCTGAGAGGCAGCGCAGGGCATGCCGTGCCCTGCATGGCGATGCTAAGTGGCTTTCACTGCCGCCACTTGTGAGGGCGGTCTGCGTCGCTCTCGATCGTGCCGCTAGATCAAACGTCGTAGCAAAGGCGGAAATCGAACTGGCTCTTCTTCAGGTGTTGTTCAAACGAATTTGTCGCCGGCCGTGCCGACCTGGTGACGGATGGAGCTCCGATCAAACGATAGTGATTCTTGAATTAAATTCGTTCACGTGAAACTGAGCTTGGCTCATTTGGAAACGTATGGCTAAATCTTTTTTTAGCTGAGATCTAAACGAGCATTTTTTACTGATGAGAGCAAGTACAGTAGTAGCGCATGGGACATAAGATAAAGTTATCAGTTGCTCTCTACAGCATATGCATCAAGTGAAAGCAAATGATGGTAGCAAAATTTAATGAAAATTTCTCCCGTCTCATTACGCACGCGCAACAAGGAAAGAATAGCAGCATATGTCGGACACAAGTACAGTAACTCAGGACTCGAGCACTCTGGAGTCACAAGGTACAAGCGGATCAATTGACGCCACCTATGTAATACCGTGCAGACTGAATGCCTCATAAAATGGTTTATATAAACTCTTCGTCCTTTGTCCTTTCTTCAAATTCATAATAAATTCATGTCAATCGGTTTTCATCTAAGCGCATTTTTAATTTCTAAATTTCATTAAACTTGAATACAAAATGAGTCTAAGCTCAATGTATGTACTCGCACATTAAAATTTTCAAGATATTTCAATACCATCAACTTCATTATTTATTTGATCCATAATGAGAACGTTTCGAAGCACACTAGCCTTTCACCCATTTTTTCTCGTCCACATTCTGTTCGCTACAAAGATCGATGAGAAGTGCGTCTCGTTCATGTTGTACCTGACCAGTCACGCGAATTTCCTGTCAAAACGACGACTCCTTTGCTCATACGTCACTAAATCATACAGTCATTCGTTCACCACAACACTCACTTCTTCCAATGAGTTTGGAATTTCTCTGTTATTGCTCTCAAAATCTTCCATTATAAACTGATTAACAGCAACGTAACGAATACGACCACCGCGAGAATAACTCCGCAAAAGCTAAACTGATGGATCCTGGACCCAGAGAGCTCCAGCAAAGATGGACGAGTATCTCCAGTACACCGCTGCATATAGGCCAACACGGAAGGTCGTTTGCCAGGTTTCGCTGGAGAAATCGGCTCAGACCTGCTGCATACGAAACCTCGCCCAGGAAACGCTTAGTGCACACGAAGCGTAGGGTCGTGTCGTTGGCAAGATGTTCTATTTCACGTGTTGTTCCAATGGCAACATCGATCCTGTAGAGCATGAGTGGGCCCAATATTGGACCTTGCTTTTTGGGGCACCCCATGTAACAAACTCGGTCTGATGGCAGTTCTGACGCAGGTCACATACACAAATACTTCTATTTGGTCTGTGGTTCGGACCAGTACTTTTTAAGTGTGCTCAGCGAGTCAGGGTCGCATCCACCGCAATAACTGAGTCACATTCAACCTCTATACGCCTGAATTCATTTCTAGCAGCAAACTCGTCATCTTTTTGTTTGGTGTTTGCGGGTTGGAACCAAAAAAATGTGAATGGGTTAACATAGCAGGAGCTTCACGCGCCACATTCGTAACTAGATATCGAAACGTGAATTTAAACCCATTAATTAAAGCAATATTGAAGTAATTTTAACGTTAAATTTGTGAGTGATTTAAGTTAAAGGGTTAACTAGGACGCAAAGGGTTAACTTACAGGAATAAACTGTGGCAATGAACATTTTAAAGGTGAAACGTAAAGAAAGCTTTTTGAGAGTTTATTTTGTAGTACACTTCTACCTTTCCCATAATCTTTGCCAGGTCTGCGAGGCCAAACTAGGGGTTAACTGAAGTGACGTGTCATTCAGACCTTTAAGAATTTCCCTACCATCGTTTGGCTGATGGCGGATAACGAGGTTCTAGAAGATGAAGTTACTGCACCGCACTCCTGTACACTTCGTGCTTAAAAAGGTTTTCTTTCACAAATTTCCCTAGATCGAAATAGAAAGCCAATTTCAAGACAATAAGATTGAATTACACTGCTTACTAAGAAATATTTAGCATTTCTCATTCGAAATTCTCCTCCAATAAGAGCAAATATAATATATCTCGTTTCGTTAACTACAACTTGACACTGTGATTCGGGACTACAAAATGTGTGCTCTGAATATGCACGTTATTTTTACGGGGCATTTTACCGCAAAAAAAGCTCGCGAGAAAGGAAAATCATCATGCAAAAAACTTGCACGAGCGACTAACATTGGATGGCTAATTGGGGCGGTCCCAAGATGTACCGACATTTTCATGAACGTAGCGGCCAAGAAAAAGTGGTGCGATGGGTGTCCAGCTACGTTTACGCCAGCCGTCAACTGATACCACACGCAGGAATGGTTTTATTGTCTCTCGACGAATATTATGGTGCACTAATTTAGAAGTGTCAGGACGTATAGGCTCATGAATATTGAGCTCAGTCGAGAAGGAAGATCAGCTTCCCTTATTCTATCTCACGTGCCCCACCACGAGGGCTTTTCAGCTCTCAGAGAGAGGAAAAAAGTTTTAAAGGTCAGTGTATTAGTTTTGACAGTGCGCACGCTCTCGGCTTTGCATTTAGTTTAAAAATCTTACTCTACAACAAATTAACTTCTTTTACAAAGTCTCTCGTTTTTGCCTAATGAATTTTTGTTCTTCAATAAGTTCACGGTAACATGAACTCCTGTTCCTCCCATCAGCGGAGCATGAAATAAGTAGTAGCGGCTCACGACTTTTACTGGCACCATTAAATGGAATGGCATTCATTTCACAACTGGTCAATAATTTCCCATCAATTGTTGCATCTGCCGCAAATGACCTTCTAACGACCAGTGCCTAAAAAATTACCAAAATTTATTGAGGAACAAACTCTATGTATTAGTTGATTAAGAATGATTGCATAGTATATTATTTACACCCAATAAAACATTCACTGCACAAAGATGCTCGTACTTAGACGAATGTTACCATATAAAACTACATGCATATTTTAGGAGACTAATGCTTATTGTAATTTTCTTGTCTCAATAAGCTAATTAGTGTACTTCCTAGCAATTTTGTATAGATACCCGGATCAGAGTCCTTCCGAAACCTGAGTCTACGTGTGCTGGTGATCACATGTACACCAATTCGATGTGCGTTTCATTGGACAGGTTTTCGATCTGCGCGATGCCAACCCACACTAACCAAGTGCACTCGTTTGAGGACAGTTGAAATTTTTCAAAAGCAATGGAGGACCTCGGAAACACCAATTTTAGGGAAGTTACATCTTTTATGATCCTCCTGCTAGTTATTATTCGAAGCGAATTTCTACAAAAACAAATATCAATTTGAAATGTAGGTGATCATGAAAAAAATGTAATCGACCAAAGTCGTATAATGAGTTCGGATAAAAATGAGCTGGTAAACTTGGTTGCAGAGCCGCGGTCGGGGCAGGGACTTCCTCTGACGCAGCACCTCCCCACATCACCCAGGAAGAAAGAAATTAAAGACTAGTTATCTCTGCACAAGAATGTTGTTGTGTGATTACAACTAGCTTTCCCTGCGCTACCCAGCCGACGCAAACGTCGTCATTAAGACTGAAAATGACTCGATCTACTTCCACGGTCAACTTATGTTCAGTATTCTCTCTTGTTCTGAGCCTGGTTCGCTTCCGGTCTCCGAATTTTGACATCTCTTTCATATTTTACTTGCACACCAACTGAGGCCATTAAACTTTTTCTGGTTTGTACTTGCTGTCCTCAAACTCTAGACCCCGGATGTAATAAATCCAACCAATGTCATGACCTCCAGACTATCCAAATCCTAGTCCAATTCTTCGGTAGTCGAGCGGCTGTGTCCGACAACACACAATTTATCAGGACCAAAAGGAGGTTTTTGTGCCGCCAGGCGTACCTGAAAAATGGGTAGATTTTCACCCGAGTTGCAACCTTCCAGCGTCGCGGTTCATCGCCGAGACCGATTTAGCCCCTCGGCGGAGCAGCGGAATGGACCCTGACCCCACATTTACTCATTGCTATGAAAACCGTCAATTTGTCATAGAAGGCATGCGCAAAAACAAATTTTCAGTGCGCATTTGTCGCTCGTTGAAGGCGTTTGTTTTTCCCTGGCCGATTTTAGGTTTTCCGTACGTGGCAAAATCGAGGTCAGGAGGACCACCTGCACCGTTTAGGTGACCCTGAGTATGATAAGCCAGTTTCAATGTATACGGTTGTAACTTCAACAAATCAATGAGGAAATCGTTGAAATTATATATTAATGGTATATCTTTACAATGAACCTTTTTGTGTGATTCATTGAGAATTTTTTCCTTCTGAAGTGCAGTTGAACCCACAACACTTTAGGTGTCAGGATTTTCTCCCGTTGCACCGGCTGAGAAATAAATAAGTAGCTTTCCTCCCACGTTGATAACATGCGATAAGCGAGAGGAGCCAGAAGCTTGCGCTCTTATAACGTTGATTTTCCACCCACATGAAAATATTACTGAGAATCGTTTTCTGTGAATAGACACTAGGTCGAGTTCCTATACCGTCCCAGACAAGTGGCCATCATCAAAACAGCGCAATGTTGCAAGAAAAATTCAAGAAGTAATGTCCACCACGTGCGTTACTCAACCCACGGATCTGCGTCTCAAGTCGGTAAAGTGACAAGTTTTGCTGCAGAAACTGCGTTCCTGGACGTCCGCTGCGAGAGCGGCAGAGTGCTACCACTCACACACGCAAATGGCACGGCACAGGTGCACACCAAGTCTACCTCAGGGGTCCTTCACGCGATGTCAATGTCTGAAGACAGTGTCGGCATACAAGCAAATACGAACATCGGATGCTAACTTTGCTCTCTATTCTGGAGTCAGGACGGAGTCAAGGTACAGACTCCGATCTTGAGGGACTCGAAGTCTTACCTGATGAGTGTTGCCTGATGAGCTTGTAGAGGTAACTTGTACTTTAGCATTACTTGATCTCTTGTCAGGAGTTATAAGTACTACCACTCGTCATTCAGGCAAGGCGCAACTTATTTCAAATTAAGTTCAGCATATGAGCCGTTTCAGAGTGCTTGAGGTTTCTTCCAGTTCTGGTCCCAATTTCCGATCGGTAATGATGTTGAGTAAGCCACTCACGGCAGTCGAGTACTGTTCCAGGGACGCGTTCTCGGAGTGATCCTTTATACAGTACCGTCTCTCAGACCCACTAATTTTCAGTGAAGGCACCAAAAAGAATCTTCAACTCCTAGTATATCGAACGGATTTTTAAAACCTAAGCTTCCATAAAATTCTGAGACATACCGGGTTTACTTTATATCGTTGTACCTTTAGGCCCTAAAGGGAAGGGTTTACCGGAGAGATTTACACCAACTCAAGCATTTATCGTGAAAGAAATCCGGCGAATTGGACACATACATGCATCGGCAAAAGCGTTGCGAGTATCGACGCTAAAGTTTTCCCCTAAAAACTTCCAGACAAGGAAAATCGCCGCACTACAAAAAGCGCTCGCCACCAAGTTTTCTGTGTTCGCTGACCAATACGTGAGATGTTTTGCTGCGCTCATTAATTAGAAATCTTTCAATTTTTAGGCACAGCGAGATCGAAAGTTGGAGGCACTTAAACAAAAATTGGAAGCATGAGTTACGTGTACGCATCGATTGAGGCAGCAACTGAAGCATCATTTAGTAGCTGAAATTGTAATTGGTCACCTGCAAAACGGGTAATTTGATGAAAATTTCACAACAGAATGTCAGGCGTTCGGAGAAAATTCAAATTATTTTACATTTTCTAAAACTGAATATCTGTGCTATAACATAAATACAGCGAGAATGCAAGGAGAAAGAGAAGGAGAAGATCGTACTGGAAGTAGGAAGCTTGAAGCTTTATGAAGAAATTCATGAGCTGATGTATAAGGAAATATAACATGGCACCAGTTCAGTGTGAGACTGTGTAGGCTACCGCACAGTGCGGGCTGGTAGAGAGGCAGGTATTAGTGAACACGTCGAGCCGACGTCCGCCCAGTTCCAGGGGGCTGTGGGTGCAGTGGACGACGAGATGAGAAGCGATCAGCCGCAATGGCGGCACACCAGTGCGAGCTGCTAGGCCTAACGTCACCACCCCATTATTTTCGTATGATAATGCTCCCTAAGCGCGGTCTATCTTGTCTTCATCCTCCTCCTGCACCAACATGAACACAAACCCCGAATTGGGATATTATAACAGCGCATTTGTGTCCAACATTCACGAGTGATATTTTAACTGCGCATTTGTATGGAAAATTTTTCTCGCGGCATTTCTCACACAACCATTAGTTATAACCCCGGCCGCCTCCTCCATCACTTACTTCGTTTTTGTCAGCACTTCAAACAGTGGAAAACAAATTTACCGCTGCTGTTTGTTTGGCATCACAAGCTGGTGCTGGCAAGCGGTGTAAGACGAGGCGACTTTCGCTAGAATGCTAAGGCTTCGCATCAGCAAAACCTGTTCTGCGCTTAAAAAAGAGCGTAAAAACTGTCGTAGGCAAAAACTTCTACCCAGGATAATGAAAGCGAGAAAGGCGTGACCTTTATAGCGCTAGAGAAACCCCGTTCAGTTTTTGGAGCGGTAGAAGGAGATGATGGCAGGAAATAAGAATATTCGAATTATCTCGGAAATGCTGAACATCGTCGCATATTTGAGGTGAGAGTTGAGGGCTGCCAGGCGAGAGATAACAGTGCCGCAGCGCTCGTCACAACTCATTGCCCGCTCTGGCTATCAATTTGATTGCGAGGGGCAACAAAGCACTGGTGTCGGCCAGATGGATTTATGGCTAAAGTGGGCACATAATCAACTTCTATCTCTATCCTGTGGATAGTAAGAAATGCAGGGCCTTCGATGATGTCTGAGTTGACGCCTCACAACGAAAAACATGGCATTGCTCTATGCAATATTTAATCCAACTACAATAAATCGCATTTTGGTCTACTAATTTAGCTTGCGCTATGCTAAATTAGACTTAACACCTACAATAAATCAATCGTTCCAACAAATCCATCTTGGTTCTACCTCAACAACAAAAAAGCCTTCATGTATGACATACACGAAGGCTTTTTCGTACAAGTGAGCTAGGCATACATACACTGTATGTATATCTAGCTCACTTGTACGAAGAGTTATTTGTCCCACTGAAGTCAGCGTCACCCCCCGTGTTCATCTCTTTTCCCAATAAACGTATTCGTCTTTCCCTCCCAACACAGGGCACAGGGACCGTCCTCAGGTGGACGTGTGTACCTCAGGTCACTCGCGACTCGCTCCGCTCTAAACGCTCGTTGCGAAGGAGCGCGAAAGCTTCAACAATAAAACGTATCGTATGAAGAATCGTTAGATATTCATGTTTGTATTGCGTGGGTTCTAGAGAACTGTTTCATTTTCGCTATTCTATAAAATGATATTCAAGAAAGCGTTTCTTTGCTTTTTCAGACGTTGAAGCTAGATATTTGCAAATCTGAAACGTTGGTATTTCAAAATTTTAATGCTCGTAATCACGCTGGTACTTCTTTTTGTTCTAAAAGTAGAGTCCATCTGCATTTAAATCTCCACTCAATATTTCCCTTGTGATTCCACGGCACGCTTGATAAATATGAGCCACTTCTCACGCCGTAATTGAATGGCAGTGCCTTCCACAAACTTATTCACTAGCGTATTCAGCTTGAGTACGAGCGTTGGAGCTAATTAGGAGTCCCCGGTACTCCGTGTGGCCCTTCAAGTCGCGGACCGTAGGCCGTTCTTCGCTTCTGGCACGAGGAGGATCTCTCTGTTTAGGTATTAGAGCGGCTGTGGTCAGGGTAGTATGGTGGTGGATATTAGAGCGGCTGTGGTCAGGGTAGTATAGTGGTAGAGATTAGAGCGCTTCAGCGATTCGGAATGTGTCGCATCGAAAAACAAGACCATTTTATTTACGGCCTTGAGAAAACGGGGAATCTATACACAAGGTGTGTTCCCACACAGGGTCCCTCAAGCATAGTAACACTATGTCAAGAATGAAAAGCAAGAAAAAAAAAGTAGCGAAGAGAGTATGAAAATTTAGGAAAGTAAAGTAGGCACGAAAGACAGAAGTCCCTAAGGTCTGTCTAAAGCTGAAGAAACTTAACAGAAACCGTCCCCTCTGGCTAGGGACGCCAGTCGGTTACAGTCAAAAAGATGCAAAATTCATTCCAGGCGATCATTGAGATAGAAATAAAAAGCATTTTACTCCCATTTAAAGTCATTAGGAATACGCGGTCATCGCTATAAAGCGTTGAGAATGATAAGAACTTGTCACTTGTAAATTGTGACATTAGATGTATAGGGTGTCCTAAAATATGTACCGGCTAATTCTTTCACTGGCAAAATTAAATGCCTAAGCGTGACAATATGCAAGTCGAACGGCTCAAACCAAAAGGATTGCATTATCATAAGAACAAAATAAGTGAAGAACATGGGCTAGTTGCAAGAGTAACAAGAAAAAAATATAAACGGGTAATAGGCGGTCAGAGAGAGAGAGCACTTTGTCCGGGTGGACACTGTATTGTTACCTTCGATTGCCTTATTTCTTAGCAGGTTTGGTCCATCACGTAACAATATTTGCCGTAGAAATTCATGTAAAGATGAATCAGAAGATAAGAATTTTTATATTAATCGATGAAATGAACATAATTACTTTCGAAAATTCCCAAAGCGACGAAATTTCCCCACTACACAAAAGTGATATTATTCTCTTAAACATTGGGCAGCCTCCGCCGCCACCAAAAAATTAAACACCGAAACTTGTGCAGTTTCTTTAAGTCTTTATGGATGTATTCCATTCTGCCTATTGCCGCCTGCACTTCCAGGTTAGTGTTGCGTTGCAGGAGGCGTAACTGTCGTGCGATTAATTCTCACAATTCCTCACCTTGCAGGCAGGGTCAAGAATGGACAGCGCTCTGAGCGCACGATTCAGTTCCGTCAGCCCTTACTGTGATCTCCAATGGCGGAGATGGCACCCGCTCTTATTACCCATATAAATTCATGGCACTGGTATTTTACCATAGTCATTAGACCTAAATAATATACAGTGGTGAAGCATAAAGTGTAAGGGATAAACGGAACCCTGTCTTCTAAACGATTGGCACTAAATATTTTTATTTTCGTCTGAAATTTTATGACTATTATTAACAACCCATCATATATATTACCAGATCTGTGCAAAAATAATTACCGATTTTTGGAAAAAATGTTACAGAGAGAAGTGATCATATCTGTGTCGCTTGTTATATGCATAGTTTCGAGATGTCTCTGAGACTAATGTACATATACCTGTTCCTGATAGACCATCTAAGATCTATTCGCAATATTCATCAACATTTGCACTCATGCTCGTCCCATATAAAGATCACGCAAGGAATATTTTGCCATGAGTTTCACAGAGGAATCGGTGTAATTACAGCGGCTAAATCTCTTGTGAGCTTTAAGGGATGACGTGGTGAGTGCAAACAGTTGCAGGATGTGGTTTTTCCGTTTCCAAAGTGAGGATTTCACTTCGAAAAACAACCCAAAGAGGGTAGGAGACAGCACGTCCACCAAGACATTCCTACAGAACATATTCATTAACGGTCCGCGAGTAATCTAACCATGGATCAAGAAATCTTTGCATGTTATAAAAGAAATTCCACATTGGAATATGAAAAAGTGTTTCTAGAGACTACACACGCCGTTCTTACACATCTATAGGTAGACTCTTGAATGCGCATCACGGTCCTTGGTGGGACAGAAAGAGATGCAAGTCACCTGAGCAGCAGACCTGGTCTCTGGAACAACGCTACATAATTCTGAAGACTACGGTGAAAGGTAATGTTCCAATTGGAGGAGGCCCTCTCGAAACAGCAAGTGCAGACAGCTGTAACGGTAGCATGAGCTGCAGTTACACCTGCCATCGCAACTGAATGTCATGCCACCTCCAGACATGCGGTGGTTCTTTCACATGATTTGGAGTGTGCGCTTTAACAAAATGGCCCACTAGGTGTGCGCATTGTCGTCATTTTAAAAACACGTTTTTCATCGAAGAACGAGCGGAAGCAAAATATATCTGATCCGGAATGCTTTTAATTTCTAGAAAGGAAAAATATAATCAATACCTCTATTTCTACCCCATCCTCGAACAAATAAACTAGCTTCAGTAAAATGGACACACTCTAGAAGCTCATCAAATTTTGCAAGTCTGTAGTTTTCTTCAACTCACTACTAAGCTCACGATTTTTTCATGGAAAGAGCTTCTTGCAATTAGCTTTCTCAATAAATGGGCGCGTCCTCTTTTGGACACGTGTTATATCAAAGCTTCGAAAATACATACTTATGAAGAACAGTGCGCAATCGAGATATTCAGTCATGACTAACGAGCGAACGGAAAGCTTTTTACAACGAACACTTTTACTAGAGGCCCGACGAAAGTCTCGTGGTGCTACCACGCTCACAGCCCCGCCGAACGTAGCGCGGGGGCAGCAAAAAGAAGAGTTGCCGGTACAGAACCGAGATAAAATTTCACTCAACTTGGTTTCAGATTGGATTTATACAACTCGGTTCTTGATACGGAATTCTCGGGAGAGTTATCAAAACGAATACCTGCTTAATATCGATTACACCAAGCATTTATTTAAAGGTATTTGACAAGGAAAAAAGGTGTACTCCTCAACACGCCTCCCAATCAAGAAGATGAAACGCCACTTGGCACTGCGCCGCTCTGAAAGGAGAACGTAGGCACTAGAGCCGAGGGAGAAAGCGACCAGACTTACACCCACGTCATGAAAAGCTCACAAGGAGGAAAAAATTAAGCCTTGACATCGAGAAGTACGGCCACGACGCCCCCCCTCCTCCTCCTCCTCCTCCTCATAATTTAGTAGAGAAAAAAGTTTAATCACAACGCAGAGTTTATAGTACAGATTCCAGTTCACATTCCAGTGGTGTAGAGTATCACGAATATTAAGATGTACCAGAATAAATTTGTACAAAACCAATAATATAATATCGCATTGTGCTCACGTTCAGAACCGAATAATGGCTGTACTCGTAAATGCCCTAATAGTTTAGGGGTCAGTGGAGCACAGCAGTTACAGAGAATGAAGTTCGACGATAGTGGACGAGCATTTGACTACCCAAGAAAGAGCTGTAGGAGGGGAGACCTGAACGCGGTTCACAACTACAGTCGGAGCGTTATGGGGCCTGGCTACTGAAACGCTAGTAACCCTATTCTACTACTACTACTGCTGCTACTACTAATGCTACCACTATTACTAACTACAAGTCAACCCATCATGGACAGTCCGGCCAAGTGTGACAGGAAGGCTGTGGGAGGGCAAGGCACCCAGAGACAGGCACACCGAGTGGTGGTCATGCGCACCCTAATGCAGCTCAGCTTCAGCCTCTACATATCGCACACTCCATTATTATTCTCATTATAATACAGTGCACCAGCCATAAATTTGCGTGCGTTCCTTTACCACGTCTTACTGGTATTTCAGTACAGTATTTTATTCACTACTGCGACCTGAGTGGACGAATTGTGTTTAGAGGAATTCTCTGTTTCATTCACATTTGCCCCTTGCTAACAACACACAGTCGCACTCCGGGTGTGGCTGCAGATACAAGCCCTCCTCTCAACACAGGTAACAAGGATGACTCGCCGAAACAAAAATTCTTCAAAAGGAAAAATGAAATTTCCAAGCCCCAGTGCAGTACGAAGAAAGAAAATGGTTCGCTACAACTCGAGTAGCCAAAAGATTAAAGTCATCAAGCGAAATGTCTCCACATTCAATAGAATCGTTTTTGAAATCATCAAAAAGTCATTTCGTAAGCAATTAGCAGTCACTTCTGAGGGAATTTCCAGTTTCCACAATGTTTAGTCCGAATTCCAAGAAATGAGAGAGACGTACTTAAGTTCCTTCCAGATAAATCAATGGACTAAATTTGAAGTTCAGAATCTACTTCCATTTAATCCTTGAACTGTACCTTCTTATGAGCAATTATCGCACTTGAATATGGGGAGCAGTCCTCATGTACTCGAATGAACACAGGCTCTACAAGCCTCATTTCAAACTTGCTTCTAATCCATTACAGCGAGAAAAGCGCTGCTGTTTCGCCTGGAGTTAGTGGAAGAACACACAACAGTCGTACGATGTTCGCTGACGCAGTCAATTAAACTCTCAATGAATATAGGTTCCATCCCCAACACTTTCTGGGAGATGAATCAAGCGCTGAAAGCCTCCAACACTTCAGCACAGATCGATCGTCTAAGCCACCGGACTGATATGAATTCCTTCTTCCTAAGAAAAAGAGCTTTAGAAAGTCGTGCAGCCACTCCCCTTTCTACCATGACATGCACGCCTTCTGCAGGCTGGACGAGAACTAGGTGAATGCAGGAAGGCTCGGACCAATCTAATGCTGTGCAGGAGAGGGAAAGTACTTTGAAATTAAGTACCTGGTCCTCTAGTATCTGGTGCGGCCGAGTGCCCCGGACGCCGTACGCAGTAAAAGAAAGTGTACAGAGAAAAAATTTTCTACCTCACGATTGAATAATTTTTCAAATTCATTTATTAAACAAGCAAGGTACTATAACTCCAATTTTTAAGCTGACACCTAGATGGACGTTAGCTTTCACTACTGGCAACATTATACATTTGACGTCGTTGAGAACAGTACATGACCAAATGAACATTACACCATCACTCACACAGCACCTGCTCAACATTGCACAAACTCGCTCTGAACAACGAGGCGTGTGAATGAAAAGAGACAAACGTTATAATTTCATCGGCCAACATGCACAGTGAGGGGACAGCAGCTCCAACAAAGGGCCTGCCGGAGCCCTAAGGGAGGCGAGAGCTGAGCATTTCAAACTCATTATACGTAAGGGAGATCATGTCCATCGATCTGCTCCAGCAATCACGCTCACAAAAGCTAATCATCTCCAGCTGGAATTAATCATCGTAGCTAATCATCGTCCTGCACGATGACTTGAGAACAGCGTAGCCGGTCTTCGCCTCAGTTCCCTGTGCGGTGAGAGGCGCATGACGTTCTCGAGAACGTATGTAACTACCCAGTTCCGTAAGGATACTGACAGTTTTTATATGAAAAACTAAATGACGCCTCATTGCAAATGTATGTACATAAGGCTGGGAAAAGTTTCTCGTACAAAACTAAGTGCAACTTTGTCGCAAAAATAATTTGATTGTTAAAGAGATAAGCTTTTTTGCTACGATCTCACTAGCTCATTGATCAGTTTTAGCGTATTTGTTTATGGTTCAACCATTTCCGAAGTAATTCAACGTTCAACTTTGATACACACTTGCAAACTGAAACAATTTATATGAAACTGGAGTTATTAGTTGAGACGTAGACCTGGCTAGAGACCGCCGGACTATGAATCACTGAATGCTTCAGCGATAGTATGTATATGAGACAAAAATAAAGAATTGGATGATGAAAATATTTTGGTAATGGAGGAAAATCTATATCATATGATAAAGTCTGTATGTTTATGAATTTATTCATTTATTTATGCGTATCTTTCGTGTTCACATCGGATATATAACATGGAATTAATTCAATTCTACAAGAAACATTACATTAGACAATTTTCTCATTAGAATTGTTGGCAATTTTTTTCTAAATACCATTGTTTGTGTGGAATTCAAGCAAGCTACGGCTGCGACAGATGCCTATAAAAAGAAGATTTTTCTATCACTGGTTTTTGTATATTCTGTAACTGAAGTGTACATATAAAAGAGCATTGTATTTGGAAAGAAAGAAACACCCATGGAAAAAGACGGTGGTTAGCCCAATAACACATGCAAAGAAAAAAATCAGACTTTATAACACAAGAGGAGATTCAAAAGAGGAGAGCAGCAAGGCAGCAACACCACACAGTGTAGCAGAAAAGAAGTGCTTATTTATTAAGGGCCTTATTTAAGAAAGCTTGGGTAATCAATAAAAAAACCAACGGATGTCTCCAAATATTAACCTTCAAAAGAAGTCCTGTGACGCTTGTTTGGCCGGTGCCTCCGTGGCCTTCATCAGTATTTTATGAGAGAATACTGCCGTAAGCAGCGCTGACTTGCGGCAGTGTTGTGGTAGGATACTGAACACCGCATCGTAATGAATCAATGTAATCTATAAAAGTTGAGTGTCTTATTAGATCAAATTCGATATGACAATTCGCTCGTTAACATCGTTTGTTTATAAATAGTTGATTTGAAAGAAAACGATGAGGATCTTTTATGATCCATTCCATACTTCACAGAAAATACCATTCCATTCAAGAATACATACAGCACGTCCACTTTTGACGGGGCGCGTACACTAGTAAGTTATGAGGAGAGTTTTTGAAACATCAACTGGGTTGTTTTAGGTATATTTTCCCAAGCTTTCGCAGGTTTAAGCAGCCTGCGTTTTCAAGGGAACAATTTATTATTATTAACTAGTAAGTTAATAATCGATTACCCTGACCATAAATTAGACCAGAGCTGAGCCCGTGTTGCCGTTACAACTTACAATCCAATGTACAGCAACGTGCAGTGGCGAGTATAGTGCCAACGCCGTCTCCCGCATTGCGGCTCCTAAGCAAAGGGCGACAGCGCGTCTGGCGTTGGCCTTAAGCTTTCAGAGGCCTTCGCAACTTATATTTCATTCTTCCTTCAATTGTTCGTTATGCGCCGCCTACTTTTCCTCAATCAGTGACGCACGCCAAAAGCAAACAATTGAGTTGTTACTTCTACTATCAAAGTTTTATTCTAAAGGTTAAATCGTCGGCGCCATCAGAAGTCAGATTGTACTGAAATACAGTACATTCTCATTCACTCGGCACTATTTGTAGCTTCTTTATTTAGCCCTTAGAAGTGAACTCTTGATGAATTCATCAAGTAATATAGGTATTCTGTAAGATGAGTCGCAGGTGTAGCCCGCACTGATGGTATATGGAGCAACTTCGCTATTTTGAATTAAGGCCCATTTAGTTACAATAATTAACCAACAATTCATTTCTCACAGAAATAATGCAGCATCTCAAATGGAGTTTCCAAGAAGTTTACCGTTCACAACAAGCAGAATCAGAAACACTTCTCGACACCATATGAATTTCGCGTATTTTCCTTCCAGTTCTGCAGTGCCGACTTCAATTACACATTAAAGGTTAATTAGGGGCGCCGGAAGCGCTCTGGAGCAGGGGCCACTGGGTCACCACTGTGAGGGTTGCCTGCCACTTTTGTACCATGTGCTCACGTCGCCGCCCAGTCAACACAGGTGAGCGAGAACGAAAAAACCCAAAGGCTTTAGTCACAGGGTGTGAAAATGTAATCCCAAAAAGCGTTGTATGCCCTAAAAGAGTTCAAAAACTTAGTAATGGCAAAACTTGAAGACCGTAAATATCAGGGTATTGAGCACAAGGATAAGCTTATAAGTATTAAGCAGAAGCAATAACGAAGCATCAAAATGGAGAACAGGCCCTCTACTTCAAATTGCTAGCGCTAGTAGTCGGAACACTTAGTGGAAGTGATGATGACGTCAAGGCACTGTGCAGATAACTGATTTAGTACAATTACTTACAATGCCTTGAGGTACATTTTACCAACAATTGACAAACTAACCGGAGCTTAATTGTCGCATTAATTTGGTAAATACTAACGGTGAAGTTTGAACTAAAATTTACGACGCGCCAAGTTTCATTTCGGTTCTCATGGGGCTATTTTCCATGAGTTAAAATGCGCTTTCTGGATCCTTTTATTCTTGTGATTTAGCGATTGTAAACAGTACCTGCTAAAAAGCCATATTTTGTTGCTTAAACTCTTGATCGTCACTAAAGCTTGTGTAGACTTAAAAACCGTAAATGCTCCAGTTGTCATTGGCATACATAAGTTGTCTGAGGTACATTGTTCGGAACTTTACTGTGCCGTGACTTCTAAATCGGAGTACGCTACGTAGGGTGGCATTGTGCGTGTGTTTGTGTTGAGGTACTACGGGTGTGTGTGTGTTGAG
>VOMN01048985.1:0-13336 GCA_014899125.1 Orchestia grillus | reverse complement strand
TATGTCAAAATTCGAGAATTTTCACCCAGACTCCCCCCTTAATAACTTCAAAATTATTACCACGGAGAAATTGGTATCAATCAAAAAATGTATTTTCATATGATTTTTCGAGTGAAACATAGACGATGATTATTTGCGGACTGCAGCGCTATTTCTTGTACGAGAAATAACAATTCATGTTAGTTCAAAGTTGGAAATGTTTACCTAGGACTAGGGCTTACATAAATGATGCGGTCTATTTTGCCTACTTTGTTCCGTTCATGACATGGGCATTAAATGATTGAGTTTGCGTCAGAACCCCTGGTTCTAGAGTAAATTGTTAATACATACAGTCGAACATATAAAACACAGCATTGCACTCTTATAGGAACCTGGTTTTCAAAAGCAGTTGTACATACAATCTATTAAACTTTGATGTGAGGAAAAAAAGACGGCTATGCACTTTTTGTGTTTATTAGCGGGTTAAACAAGATTTCAATGATTTTTAAGTAAATGCATGCGGTGCTTACGATTTGGATGGAAAACATACCGTAGGTCATTTTTTAATGCAATAATGTGAAAAAACAAAAGTTCCGAATAGTTAACTACATCGTTGGTCAAATGTGCCATCAAACGAAAACGTATCCCGCTTCTTTGCATACGATTGGAAATGGAGAAGGAAAGACACATTCGTAGAGATCAGAGAGGATGAAAAAGGAAAGACAACAGGGAAGAAAAATATAAGATCAGGGTAGGAAAGAAATAGAATACTCAGCTCGATCAACGCAAATTTACAAGGAAGTTCTTCTTCGTTTCTGGATTACTGAATGACCTTACGTGTTATTTCTCATTCTTTAATTTTTCTCTCGGGAAAACGAACGAGTTCTCATTTCAGTGCCCTCGCACATAAGAGCGCGATCGCATTTCTTTTTGTTTTTTCAGGGTCATATTTTTGAATGAGGTAATCTTCAAAGTTCAGGAGTTATTGGTAACAAAATTCTGTTGTTTTTTCTAGAAGAACTATATATTAACACAACTCCTTAGCATTTTAGTGTTTCAGATTCATACCTGACAATTACATTAGTTTATCGGGTCTGTTTGAAACTACCACCAGTTTTCAGGTGCTACTAAATTTGAGCTTTCATTTAGAATCTCACATCGGAAAAATGATCACATGTAAATTAGCTGATTTCAATTTTGTACCGACGAATTAAAGTAAATTACTTTCAACTGTACAGCGACACATTCCCCATAGAAAGCTAACAAATAACTGGAATAAACACAATCAGCTGCAGAACCACGCAACGGATTTCCATTCACTCGTGAATTTTTAGCGATTACCTGCGTATTGTTTTTAGTATAGTTTTCAAGGCCTGTGCGAGTTTTACGTAAGATCGACAGAACCTTCACTACCTCTGTCAAAATCGGAAAGAATGATGGGGATTACTAGATTAGGTGCCACGAATCAAAACAGTTATTTTAGTGTCAACTCTCGTCGAAAAGCCTACCGTAAACTTGCTTCGGCCAAGTTCACAGCTTAGAACTCTAGTCGCTTAATGATCGCGTCCGCAGATGTGACGAGACGGCAGGGGATGGTAGGTCAACCAGCGAAATTACAAGGATTCAAACCCGGCGCTGTGCGATTCTGACGCTTTTGAGTTTTGAACGGATATGCTGAAGTCACATTACAGTGATGATACAAAGAGTGTACGGGACTGTTTACGTTGTTTATTTTGATAACTGTTAACCGGAGCATGGCTTCCATCGAAGCTAACTGGAATTCTTAATCTAGGAATGATTTATTATCTCTTGTAATAAGAAGCACTAAAAATATAAAAAATACACCTCCTTGTAAGTGGCCCCAACGCATATACGAGACTATAGCTCACGCATATGTGTAGAAGCACGTATGATATACCTACGTCTCCTGAAAATGAGGTGATTTATCGTGCTCTCATCTAATGAGTACGGCGATGATGAATAATGTAGTAGAAATTAGGACGCGTATCTGGATGATGAAGTGAATGTTAAACGTTGCAGCAGGTAGTGCACCAGTTTTCGAAGTGTTGATTTCAGTCTAGAATATGAACTGTTATGAGAATATCCGAAAAGGTTTTCAGTAAATTAGAAGTTGCTTTCAGAAAAAATTCTACCGAATCAGCAAATCATTACTTTGAAAACGCGTTAATATTCCGGTAGATTTCTTACTTATGATGAAAAATGAAATCTATGGTAGATTAAATGCCATTGTTCGTGGATCACGTTGAGTGAGTAGCGGGACATTGAATGAATCGTCTTATTCGAAGTGTTGTTCAGTCGTAATCATGCAATCATTGAACATCTTCACTGCTATAAACCTCATCCTAGTGATCCTATAGCTATCAAGACCCAAAAATCTGAGAGGCTAATGCAAAACTCCTACAAGACTCTAGCAACATCGAAGTTTCATTTGAAATAGTAACGTAGGATACACAGTATCACGGTAAATACCTTGAACTGTGCACTGGAGGCCAAATCACTTTGGTTATTCTACTCCAAAGCAACTTTTCTTTAGGTATTAAATCTAGCGAAATACGTAATTGTATCGCTCAGCTGAAATGCATTCGTTACAATTTCTCTACTTTCCATACAATTGATATATGCGCAAGCCATTTTTCATAATAAGGAAATTCAAATAGGTGGGCACACACATTTCTTGGAAGGCATTGTTTTGGCATGGGTTAGGAGGAAAATGTTTTACTGAGTAAATTCTCAGGGAAACTCGCTACACGCTCCGGTAGTCAATACAACGAAATTGGTGCGAGCAACATTTGTACTTGACAGTCGCACGAGATGCGCACTGCTCGGTCCGACGATCAGAGAAACTTGGGATTTAGTTGCATCCATAAGTCACTCCATTAACATGAATATTATCGGTAATTACGTTTTTTCTGGGAAATTATATCGTCGAAGATGTGAGGCACCATCAGTTGACGAAGAATATGTAAGAGAATTTTAAGTAATATTTTAGTTGCGGTAGAGAAATGCGATTCCCTCACCGATTAAACCTAGCAGTGTTATAAATCAATGACCATGATTGTTACATGTACTCAAGATTGATAAGAAAGCTTCATAAGGTGAAGATCAGGAAGGAAACACAGGGTATAATTGCTTACAGAAAAAGCCAGAAACTAATACTCTTAGAATTGTATAAATTTAAGAAAAATATGGGTGCACTTTTTATGCTCTTGCCAAGTACATATTTTTTGTGATTAAGCTATCTTACGCCTACTCAGCAAGCTTTTACATGTAGGAAGGCATTTGTAAGAAAAATTTTCCTCATAAAACAATACAGTTGACTTAAACCAAAAATACAGTAAATGTACTTAAAGAAGACTACTCAATGCAGCGAGTGTAACCGATTTTTACCCGTCAAATATTTTTACACGTACTTTAGTTATTCTAAAACTTTTATCACAAGCTATTGATTTCCCGAGCGACAAACATGAATAAGGATGAATGAAGATCTTCGAGCTTTCTCTGTTGATTTGTTCATTATTGAGATCCCTGGAAATTGATGTGCGATTATGTTTTGAACAAGCAATTTTGGCTATAAATCGTGAGATTTAAAAAAAGCTCTGATAATATTGATTTTTGAAAACGAATTTTAAAAGTACAAACATTTATGCTACTGTCGTACATGCAAATTATATAATGAGTTTTCCATTTATTTCAACGTATATATATTTGCGTAAGCAAATGATATAGCTGTCATTCGAAAGTAAATTAGGCATTCAGCTAAAATGGGTTTCTGAGATCCCATTAGGCAGTCTAAATAATTAATAAAAACCTTATAGTGCTTATAACACGACTCAGGTGTGGCTTGTCATTGAAAAGGAACAGGTAAGAAATAGTTTAAAGATCGATTACAATAATCATACGCTAAGGAATTTTATTTCTGCACTGACAATTGGCTCCTTGAGTTTGATGAATGAAGTGTCTTTATTGAACTGCTACGGTGGCGCACAAAACAGCCAATGAAGAACCGTTTGAACGGTTCAGCCTTGTCGCGTACAGATGATACGTTTGCGGTCGATTGATTCTACCTGCTCCTGTTTATTGGAGAAACGGAATTTTTGGAGCGTAGAGCTGGCAGCTGTTGCCGCGCTCAGCACATCTTTCACACGCATTACGGAGGCGTGCGCAGGTGCTGAACTGAGCGCTACGTCATCAGCATCCTCTGAACGACTCACTGCCTTAATAACTGATATTACAACGCGTAAACTGCAAATAAAGCCGCTCTTTCTGATGAAAAAACTACGTGAAGCAATTGCTATCGCAGTTTATTAGGGGCAAGCGAAATTAATGTTCCATATACATACTTCAATTTGTAGGATATACACTCACACAAATTGTAGGAAATCCATGAAACCATGTTTTTTTTTTGTACAACATCTACCAATAATAGCATATGAATATCCAGTTGAGGTTATTTCATTGGAAATGAATTATAATATTTTAGAAGAGATCATACGAACAGAAAAAAAAATTTAAAAATCCTAAGAAAAATATGTTCAAATGAGAAAAAGAATTAAACAAGACTATTGATATATATTTTTCTGCATCAGTGAAGTTGTGGAAAAATTATTAACGTTGGTCTTATTTTCACGGCAGAAAATGTAACTATTACATTTTGATGGCAGAGCGCACATAAGTGTTTCCAGGCACACCTTATTCCGTACGAGAAGAAATCCTTAGAAATGTTTTTTTCTCAATCGAAGAGATATTGCATATTGCGTCATACGCTGCAAAAGCTCATCAACCGTGTATACTGTTTGACTTATGCCAAGCAGTATATAATTTTATTGATTTCGCAAGTTCTGAATAATGTATAATTTCAAATTATAATAATTTAAATCTTCTGAATAATTTCTTTTTCCCGCACTGGGTGTTTGTGACGCTTGATCAGTTAGCAAAACTTGAGAATGAAGGCATGAAACCCTTTTGAAGGAATAATTTACGTACGAGTTGCTAGTAATAATAGTTTTGTAATGGTGTCGCAAACGGTTAAAACGGAACATGTTGCTATTTTAAATTCATTGAACGGTGTACCAGCATGTATGTATTCTGTTTATGCAGTACGCAGGAGACATGCTAAGCCCACATTGCCATCGGTCGACCTTAGGAATTATGTTGAGAACCTTAAAATTTAATATTTGATGATGAGTTTGAAAGCATGTGGTTTATCATTTAGCCGCCGTAGAAACTTACTTAAATACTATATTTTTTTATCATTAAATTGATGATCATCTTCAAATTTAGCTTTAACAGAAACGCACGTGATATGAAAGAGTACGCTCTTCTATCGGAGATTAGCCGTAAACACATTACGTTATAAAGTCATGAGACAGAACGAAGAATCGATAAAAATAGTAGAAAATTTTCTTTTTGCAGGAAAAGTCTTGGTATGCCGAATTACAGCCCTGGCTCTCCTCCTGTCTCCGCTTGGTGCGCACTCGTCGCCTCAGCAGGACGCCGTGGCAGGCCGGTGAGCAGAGTACATCTGAGTATTGTCTTACTTCCCGGGAGTTCTGTTTAGGTTGACTGAACAATATCGGCATCTGCATGTAGGTGTTTTAGTCTTGAATCTGTCATATTTCTTCTTACTACGTCACCTGTACGGAAAATTTACTTCTTTTCACCATCCCAATCACTTTCTGGTACCAGGGTTGAGTTTCTACAGCAGGTTTGTTACTATACTGATGTAGTCAATAACTGTTTTTTGGAAATCATAAGCGTTTGCCACCCACCCTTCGAGTTTGAATTTTTTTTTTTAAATTTTGAATGTGAATTTCACAAGGCGCGAATATTTTGAACTGTCACCATCGCAGGAGACGTGGGAGTTATTCTGACAAAAACAATTTTCTGGATAGCCGAGAATCCGTTTTCACAGTCTAATTAACAGAGATAAATATCACTTTTTTTCGGCTATAATGAACTTCTTAGATAAATAGGCGACAATGATGTTTTAATGCACGTACTCTAATATTGAACAATGTGACGCAAAGATGCGTGCTGATTTACATCATAACATCAATAGGCTTTCATCGGCCATTGGACAAATTTGAGTTAATGACTAAATATGTGCAACTGAAATAAGTTTTATTAGGAAATTATTTCGTGTAGGATGACCGTTACCACTTGAAAGTATATGGATAACTCTTAAGCAATACAATGATTTTACTTGAGAATCGTAAAAAACATTTTCAAATTCAAGAAAATAATGTTGGGTCGCTGTGAATGACCGTGTTTATTTTGGCATTACATAGAACCAACTCCATGGCGTAGGAAAATTACGCACGATTCTCTACTCTAGTGAGTTTATTTTGAGAATTGACCAAAAACTTAACCCAGAAAAATTTGTAAGGCTTCACATTGCATATCAATAATTGCTATTAGATGTTTCCTCAGGCGTTTTCTTCTTAAAGGTTTTTCAGGCTTTGCCGCCTAAGTGAGAGGAAAATGAATGTTGTTACTTTGTAACCCACAGAAAAGCGTCCAAAGAAATTATTCTGACGGAAATTTAACAAAGAATTTTTCCGCTGAATTCTACACTATATTCCATACTTGAGCTAGATTACTGGATTTGAACGCAATACTGTGCTATTACTATTACATCGATGTAAAGCGTCGTTACATTCTTTTGTATTTAATTGTGAAAAACTGAAATCAATTGAAATTTACGACTCTTCATTTAAACGCATTTTCAACTCTTTTTCTGAACTGATTTGCCATGTGCTGCAGAGTTTTCAAAATCTGAATTCACTTTTTTCAAATTCGTAAAATAATTATCGGAAAAATAAACTTCACATTTGGTTTTTAAGCCTGGCTTTTAAATTTTTGCCATATAACATAAAAAATTTAATTTTAAGTTTTACATTTCTCATCAAATCCTTCTATTCCAATTCGCATTGTTTATTTAAACCATGTTAGTTTAGAAAGACCTAATAGTGTTTCATTCTCTAGGCCTGGCTATCAAGAAAACCGGGATTCGATATTGCCCTCGGATGACACACCCAACACTGGTAAAGTTTCACGAGGAATGTTTGTGAACAACCACTATTTCAACGCGATAAATGTTCCTCATGACGAGGAAGGCGGTGCATCGTTTAATGAGAAGATTGACACAAATAGTGAGAGCCGCAAAGTGTCGAGTCTGCAGAGCGACTCTCACGAGTACGGCATTTTGGTGAATGACTCAGGTGCTATGTACAACGACAGCGTAAAATACGATGGCGATAATCGGCAAGAAGTGCAGCCATCCTCTTTTACCACAAAAGATCACTGGACTCGATTGAAAAGCATTCTCACCAACATGAAAGGAATTATAGAAACTGAATTTCCTTCTTCGGGTACTGACGAACAATTTGTTTTTTCCGTATTAGACAAAATAATCTCCTTTGGAGATAATGTTGAAGTCGTTAAACGACTTGGGAATATTTTTGACTCAAGTTTGACATCATTTTTAGCGAAACGGTTGACTGATATTTTTGAAAATGTAGTAAGCGCAAGCCCAGTTTTGAACTCCGTATTGTCAATTGATACTTATGACCTCACCAATTCCTTGATGGTACCTTTAGTCTCCGGAATCGGCTCGCTTTTCAAGGACAAAGCTCTGAAGCACCTAAGCGATTTAACTTTTGTTTCGAACTTGATGAAATCTTCAGGTTTCGAAGACGTGGAGATTGAAGAAGTTTTTTCCCTTCTCGGTCTACCTTCAGAGGAAGATAATAAGGATGTCTTGATTGAAGGACGCCAGTATAACAGCTTTGCGGAGAAATCAGGAGGATATGGTCACTCCGGGGGTGGTGGTTATGGCCATGGTGGTGGTGGTTACGGCCATGGTGGAGGTGGTGGTTACATGTCCCATGGTGGTGGAGGATACATGATGCAGACAATCGATCCTTTTGTGCTCCTTGCTGGCCTTGCGTTTGCTTCTTTTCTCGCTTTCTTGCTCTTTAGACTACTCTCGCAAACGTCAGGGAGAAGAAGAAGTATTCCTGATATGAACATCAACTTGGATTTGTCAGACACCCCTGAAGTAATGACAAACCTGTTCAATTTTCTGGAATCGGCCGAAAAGAAAATCGGACTGAATTCTACGGTAAGTGATGAGTATTCTCGATAAATTTACTATAGTGAAGCTCCATTCTGTTTTTTGACATATTGTGCTTCATTATTATTATTGTGAATGATTGCAATGAGAGCAAACTTTATTCCACCGTGTCATCATCAAGAACTTAAATCAATTGTAGCTCGAACGTTTTCCTGCAGTACGACCCCATTGAGAAGTTCGGTTCCTCTGCCAACACTCTGTGGAACACTTTTCAAGTGGACAGACTCGAGAGGTCTTGTCTGCGTCGGTACTTGTGCGAGACGGTCGAGAACCCCAACTCTCCAGACAATTCCGGGGCCGAGTCTACCCTGCATCAAATTGCCTTGTAAGGACCCACGTGTTTTGCTTGCGTGACGTGATTGGTAGACGAGTAACCATTGTTATATAACCCATGCACTTTCGATCCGTTAAACTTCTCATGCACCTGCTCGAGGAATTTCAGCAATAATTTATTGCATTTCGACGACTAACATTAATTCATTTTCATATTCAGTGACCGAATCTTTAGGAAAATAGATTTGAAGGAAACTAAGAGGATATTTAACAGTACAGCTAAAAAATTCTTGAGAGCTCAATGATGTTTCAGGATTGATGCTAGCGTGAAATATGCTTACGAATCTTGAAAACATTACATCAAAGAAAAAATAATTTATATGAATCAGTAATGATACTTATAAAAAGTAGTACCTAATGACTTACGGACACTTTAGAATGTGAACAAATGAACTGAAAAATTAAGGTATCAAGAATCAAAGAGAGATGGGAGGAAGGGGGAGAGGGGGAGATTTTAATTGTAATCAACGTATTTTCTAAGACTCGAGAAGATAAACGGGATAATTTAAGGGTAAACTGAATTTGATAGCGTTTATTATTGCTCCGATTCAGATTCCCAGCCTCCGAATCCACTATTTTTGTTCAAATAATGCCACACTCATTTAGTAGGAAATAAAACAATTTTACCCAATACTTTTTCCGAGCCTTGAGTGATAGTTCAAGGAAAAATGACCTACGTAACAGGCTTAACGCTCTTTTAGCCTCCGAAGCTACTGAACAGATATGGTGGGCAAGGCAAAAATGTACTTAGGTATCACGAGGCATGTCTTTCTAATATACAGTGACATCTAAAACTGAGGAGCAAAACGGAAATCCACAGTACTTCTGTAACAAACTTTCTCAAATTTATACAAATGATAAACAATTTTCATTCTCGAACATTTCACTAATTTTCAGGTTGAATGAAAATAAACCGAGGAAGCTTTGAAATATGTATTCCTTTTGATGTGTTCAAAATTAAGGAACAAATTACAAGAAATGCATGTTAATCTTCAATGATCCGTTTGCTGATAAAGCAATATGAAGGTTAAGAATGACGGTTGTCTACAATCGCTGTAGTGCGCTAACCAGGTCTAAACTAGTTCAGGTGGATGCGTCCGGTAAACCTGAAATTGCGAAGCTAAGAAAAAAAAGAACCTTTATTCATTCCAACACGTTTTACNCTTACAACTACTGGTGTAGTGGGGGATGTGAGGAATGTGTGGTTTTAACTTAATTTTCCAAGGGAAGTACTCCGCAGTCGCGTGAAAGCCCCATAGAGCCGAGGCTCGAACCCTAGACCCGTAGGCTGCTAGGCCATCGCGCTCGCCACTAGACCATAGCGCCGGGTAATGATATGGTTGAACAAATTGCGATTAAGGTAAACCCATCGAAAAGTGTTGTCAGCAGAGTTTTAAAGCTACATAGTAACACTGATAGCATCAGTGGGAAGATGCCTGGACGGCTAGGAAGACTACAGGTAAAGATAGAATGTTACCACGCAGTGCATTGTAAGATCGCTTTGAAACTGCAGTTGGGATGCCTAGATACATTTTTGCCGTGCCAGCCATTTCTGTTCAGCAGCTTCGAAGCATAATCGAGACTGTACATATATATTCGAGAGATTTTTACAGAAATAATATAATTTTTCGAACAAACGGAACATCCATGTTTGTTAAGCTCTCAGTCAACTATTTCATTCAACAGCACAAAAGCGTACTTCTAGTCATCTTTCAGTTTAACTGAATACCAGTCATTTAATGGTAATTTTCTTCTTTTCATTTCCAGATCGGCTTTGGCGATGCTGCTCGGCGAGGACCAGAGCGCCAAGCTGGTAGACGGCCTGAGCCACAGCATGATGCTGGGAGCCGCACTACCGTGTCGGACGCTGGCTCCACACTGCGATGACGCCCTCTACTCCACCGTACACGCACCCAAGTCACTCGCGTACTGATATCATCATAAATTTGATTTGTGATTAGCCTTATGTTACATTTTGTTGTTCTAATTTTATCATGGTGATTTTTAGGGGTGGTTGTGCACATTGACTGGTTCGCATAGATTTGAATATTTCACTGTAATATTGCTGTAACCGTAAGGCTTCCCCTAATGATGACCTAGAACAGTGCCTCTCACATATTGTGAAGCTTAAGTTCAAATTAAAAATTATTCTACAAAAACAGTTTGAATGTATTTACGCCTAAAACACCGGAATTCAAAATTTATTTGTTGACACTGTTTGGGTGAGTTTGAATAAAAATATTTTTAAGAGAACAGTGTTTCACTAACATCTCTCATCTACGTAAACAAGTGACCCACAGAATCAAGGAAGGTTTTAATAGGACGGAATATACGCATCGCTTGAATGAAGTTTGTGGGAGAAACAAGCAATTTTGGAACTAACTAACAGGAATCGTGAGCGAAGTCTAGGAAAACGAGTTTAAAATTTGATTGATAATTTACATCTTAAGAACGAAAGAAAGTATTGTGCGAATTTTATTATTTCACTCATACATAACCAACCACGTTAGATAAACCTAAAAACACTCTAATAATACTCCAATAAGAGAGAGTCATATATCAGAGACACTTGTGTACACTGAGGAACAAATTATTAACGAGAAGATACTTTTACGAATCTCAAATTTTCTGGCTGAAATTTAACGATTTATTTCAGAAGAATGATAACACTCGCATGCGCTTGCAGGGAGAAATAGGGCAGGCTGTGCGCAGGAATGAAGAAATGGCTGGTCTATACTTGAGAATCGTAGTACTTCATTGTTCCAGGATAATTACGACTGACTTCATTTTCATTCAATTATAGGCTGCTGAGGTGCGGCCGATTCTGAGTCAGTTATTATCTGAGCTGACTAGAGAGAAATCAATGCTGGAAGTATGCAGAAGGATTGGATGAAATCGCCAAACTTCGGGAGGAATATCGTAGGCAGCCGTACGACAGTTCACAAGAAAGCCGATGAGGGTCATTCGAGATATATGTATTTCACAGCCTATCATGTTAAGAGTGACACGTGAAGCTTTAAAAATTAAGGCCCAACTAGCGGAAAACTTTTCAGACGCAATGGAGATTCAAATTTGGCCTAAAGTAAACGCTGTCGTCCCTTGAAGAAAGTTGGAAAACCTGTAAGTCTAAAGTGGATAAAAACATTTTTCTAGAAATGAATGTGTATTGAAAGCACAATGCTTCTGAGTAACTCTAAGTTCATTATAAGTATCTAGAATAAAGCAACAATTCTTTTACATACCATATGTATTACAATTATATGAAGAACGCATGAAAGTAAATTCACACATTTACAGGAAAAAGTCCTATAGTCGTAACCTAAAATATTAAGGGATACAGACGGGTTTAATTCATTTAAAAACGACTTACTGTAATAAACCAAAACACTTTTCAGCAATGTATAATCTAGAATTATACAAACTAAAATTAAGAAATTCACATGCTCCATGAAACGTCTTGTCCGACGCATTTTCAAGAAAGGAGCTCATATCCCATTCTATACTGCCTTCACTATCACTAACTTCATTTTCGTTCCTTTTTTGATTGAGTTTAGTCTGATATTGCATGCATCCGTCACAATAACAAAAGTCGCAGTTAAAGCAGTAATGTTTTGGTTCATATGAGCCTCCATAAATTTTATTGCGATTTCCGCATTTTAATTTACGGCTGTAGTCTTACTCATTTAAAACCCGATGTAACTTGCTCTGTATGTGACTGATATCGGAATAAACGATTTTTCTTTTCTTTTCCCAATGTCTCTCTAAGAAAATGACGTAGTTCCAGACTATGAAATTTGAGCAGATGACCGTAGTTTCTGAAAATGTTCATGGAATACCACTATAATTGTAATGTTCGCGGGTACATAAATCGCAAACATTATGTAAATTTCTAGTCAAATTCCATTGAGTGGTATTTGAATAAATCGTAGAAAAGTAATTTCTTCAATAATTTTACAAGCAGTGTGTATATATTCTTGTAAAAATTTCATGCTCATTTCCCCTAACTGCAAAATTTGGCTCCCAATTCGAATAAAAATCATTGCCGGTAGTTCTCAGATATGATACCCCTATTTCGGCACTCAACCTTTAACTGCCATGGAGATGATTTTCCATCAAACACAATGTGCTAAGCTTTTCAACGCTTCATCAGAACAAATTTTATTGGTTTGTGCTAATTTTGACTGTCATCATTCAAGGCAGGGTGTTATATGTTCAACTTACAAAGTTATAAAACCTTGGTCTAATCTATTTCGTGATAGTGAATTGATTTTTGCCGTTTCCTGTCACTGCTACTCGAAGTCTTGGAAGTCTTGTGCGACACACGCATCGTTTGCGTATGTACCGGGTGTCTCAGAATTCTTTGAACAAACTTCAATGTAGGGAAAAACTTCAATGAGTTTTACTCTATGGAGGAATGTTCGAAAACGCTTAGACAAAAGTTAAGGAGAGTTGAAAGTTAGAGCGTGTCGGTAGAAAAATGAAAAATTAGAGTCAGAGCAAGCTTATTATTACGAACAAACTATACAAAGTCTCAAGTTAGGTTAGGTATTCTCAGCAGGTGTTTGAAATTTCTTCCATCTGCTGTGACGCGTACATGGAAGCGCCTTCGTAAAACACGCTAGTCCGCTGCTAAGGAAATGGGCAGAACTCAGCGAGTTCGGCTCATTTCTTCAGCAGCTGACTAGCATGTTCAACGAAGGTCTTAAGGAAATATTTGCTCGCATCATGCGCCGAGAAGTGAGGAAAATGGGTTTTAGCAGTTTCACCAACACCAGAAAACTATTGGCCAGTAAAGCTTACTGAATATAAAATGGCTCCAATTTGCGGAAGAACCATGGCGTACTCTATACAGGCCAAGCCATCGTGCGT
>VOMN01048975.1:0-16312 GCA_014899125.1 Orchestia grillus | reverse complement strand
AGCAGCTCGTTTGAGTCGGTCGGACGAAGCTTCTGTAGAAGGGCATTTGCAGCTTGCAATTATGCAAGAGGCGGGGGAATTAATTTTGGATTAATTCAGTTTAAAACTAGTCGATTGATCTTCAAGTTCGTTCGCTCACTGGACTTTTTATTTTACTATACATATCGCCTGGCTCATAAATGCTCTATTAATTGATTCATGAAAAATAATAGTGTTTCATTGTCCCTCGGAGTATCGTTGGAACGCCACGTAGCCAACTGCATGGCTTAGGATCGCTACCAAATGCACTTCTTATTATTCACGAAAATCCTTGAAATAAAGAAGTAGGTTTCCAAAACCTACAGTTGTGGAGACTTGGCGTGCCATGTGTTTTTTTTGTTGTTGGCTAGCTGACTGTTGTGGTAGTGTAGGGCGTCATGTGTGTAGGTGTGTTTTGAGCTGTGTAATATAATGTGTTGTGTGGTTTGCTGAGTGTTGTGGAGATGTGGGGTGGCATGTGTATTTATGTGTGTTTTTGGTTGTGTGCCTTGCTGAGTTGTGCTGATTTGTGGTGTCATATATATATGTCTGTTCGTGTGTTGCGTGGCTTACTGAGTGTTGTCGTGGTGTGGAGTATCATGTGTGTGTTGTGCGTTGTGTTTAAGATTGTATTTTAATTGAAAATTACAGGTATCTGTGATATAATGTTAATGATCATAAAGTAAACTGCACCATACACAAAATTTTATTATTATACTATCATATTTCTTTAATGTTATAGTATCACATCACATCACATATGGTACCAAGTATTGTATGATCAGTTTTTACTCAAATTTTGAATTTTTAATGAATTCGATGATTAAAATATGATGTAATGTGGTATATTATACAGGTAATGTTTGACATTGTTATAATATTTTATATTTAGTGATTTATGATCCATTGGGACATGTAATAAATCACATGTTATAGACGATGTATATCAAGAAGTGTGATATATATAATAAAGTATTGTAACACTTTTTCGATATTTTCTCTTTTTCATTTTATTTATCATACTCTGTGGACAGTATCATACTGTAATTATTTTTCACTGTTTTATTTTTTATTTTTAGAATTTCATGTTTTATTAGACTGCAACGCCTTACATTGCAGTGAAGTATACTGCATAGAACTGCACTATATTGCACTTTATTACTCTACGTTGAACCATATTACCTTTCTTTGCACCACATTATTCCGCCTAGCACCACAGTATTTAGCCTTGCACCACAATATTCTGCCTTGCACTACATCATTTTGCCGTGCACTACATTACACTGCCTTGGACTATATTACTCTATCTAGCACCATTTATCCCTCAGCTTAGCATTATATTACTCTGCCTTGCACTATACTCATATCACTCTGCCATGCACTATACTCATATTACTCTGCCATTCACAATACTCATATTACTCTACCTTGCACTGTATTACCCTGCGTTAGATTACACTGTATTGTACTATATTGCCTCGCTCTTTACCACGCTGCCTAAGTACTGTATTACCACTGCACTGCCTCTGCACTGCACTATGCACCACCTTCTCTACTGCACTAACAACGCATTGCTCTACTATTGACACTCCACTACCAATGAATTTCATCACCACTGCACTTCACTACGCCAACATTTCACTACCACAGCCCTTGACTAGCCCAGCACTCCACTACCAGTGCCTTTGCTGTACTATCGCTGTTCTGCACTACCACTGCTTTGCCCTACCATTGCATGGTACTACCACTGCACTGCACTACATCTGCACTGCACTACCTCTGCACTGCACGGCGACTGCACTGCACTACCACTTCACTTAACCAGTTCCCAGTACTGCTGCTGCCACTGCACTACCAGTTCCCTGCCCTACTGTTGTCACTGCACTATCCCTAATCCCGCGCCATTACTGCATGACGACTGCCACTGCTTAATCATTGCAGTTCTACTGCCACTGTAAGACCACTGCACTGCAGACGACTACATTGATCTCCATTAAAATACATTTCACTTTGTTGTTTCCTATTGTATAATGTGATACTCATTTCTCTCTTATATACATATCTCATATGAAATATATCATGCCTCTAATGTCATATATGATGTACCGTATATAGTTCATCGTATATTATGTGTTATATGGTATTTCATAAATTATGATCTATGTAACTCATTCTACCAATGGGACACAGCATAGGTAATGAACTAGGTTAGTTGGGCTTGTCGATCGTATGCTATGGGGACTGGCGTGCTCAGGAGGGCATTATAGGGCTACCTCAGCTCCAGTTAATCTTCGGGACTTCTACCTTTCGGGTCCACGATATTTTTTTATTTTTAGGTATTCTTCACTAATTATTAGTTATCTTTTATTCCTCTTCTTTTTCAACTTGCTGTTTCTATGCGCATAGAATCTTGTTAAGAAACGCACATCTGCATAAGTTCTGCATTTTCTCAAGTCTGCACCAAATCGTCCTTTCTTCTCGCTCTTTCGAGATTGCATTCAGAGTGGCTGCGGAGCTTCAAACTAGTAAACAATCATAATATCAATTAGCGGGAGAAAATTACTAAAGTCTTTACTTATTTTACGCTTGTTGAGTTGAAGGTATTAAAATGATTTTGTGCCGGCTCAGCTGACTGGGATGGGCTTAGAGGAAAGAGGTCCGTCATTCTTACCCTTCCAGCAGTTAAACCGGTGCCGGGGGTGCAGACACTAACTTTAATTTTAACTAGAAAAGGCTGTGACTTATTCTGAAATAAAATAATTATTTAATACCACAGTTGTTCTTATTCCTTTATTTAGACAACAGTGCATCATAAAACACATGAATTCTCGGACGCAGACACCCGATATTTGTCTCTGAATCATCTTTCTTAGGTACATATGTAGGGGAACATCTTGGTTTGTATGTGTTTTGTACCTAGTGTTAATATCGGACGTCTCTGTAGCTTATACAGGTAACTTCTAGTTTCATTTGAGATATCTGGCCCTAATAGATCTTTCAAATATAATTAATGCGTAACTGAAAAACTTGCAGAGAGGGCTGAAATCAACAAAAAGTCTGTGTTACATGAGGTCCATGGGACAACAGTTTCATCTATATACATACATGTATATGTAATTCAAGGGTGATTCAGAAACGGGTCAAGGCTGTGCGAGTCCGAGATTTTTATTAACACAAATTAGAGGACGGTCATCGGCGAATCAAAGGCGTATCGCCGGCGAAATGGGACGTAGAGGCACGTTCGTGGACTTGCAGGGTTGAGGCGTAGTGATTGACGCAAATAACCGCGGACGTGTAGAGGCCTATAATTTCAGCAAAAAAGTGAACATTTCGTCGGTGATTCACCGATGATTCGCTAGCGATATGTCCATAAGTTCAAGCTTGATCGTCCATAATTCACTAGAGATACGTCTTTGATATTTAGTAGGGTAGCTACGTTCACTCAAGTAGACTTACACTACGTTACCAGCTGATCGCTGCGTGCTCGTAACTATAGTTTTGATAGCACGGCCATTATTTACGAACGTCACTCAAAATGCATTACTTGGCAGCTATGGCGTGTGTAGCAAAATTAAAACTAGATGATGTTAGCAGATCAAGGAAAGAGTTTAACCATTTGTTCAGCCTATTTCTGAATTTATAATTATAATACGATAACAGGAATGTATTATAAATATAATATTGTTGTCACTCATATTCTTATAAAGAAAATGTAAAAATATACCAATTGAAGCCAAAATTCTGATTTCATGAGTAAACCAAAATTCTGATTTCTTGAATAAAATTGTCGGCTCCGTAGCGCGAGTGGTAGTGGGCTTGTCTATTAACTAGGCGACCACTGGTTCGATACCCCCACGGTGGAGCTCTTCCCTCGGGAAAGGAAGTGTAAATGCGACGTGCCCTAATGGGTGGCACCCCAATGTGGCCTGGGACTTGGTGCCCGAGCTCGTCACAGGGAGGTCCAAGGTAAATGTAAATTTTGTTGCAGTAAAATCCTTTCAGGATGTCTAATTTTGACGTTAAATAAAAGACAAGAGTGTCAACTATAGGTGTGTGAAATTAAACCGGGACGTTCGAGTTCAGCCATGACATAAGATATTCAATAAATACCAAATAAAAACACAGAGCACCATGTTATTACATGTCCACTACTTTTTATATCCTACATGTTTACTATAGTATCTACTTCATGCTACACAGCCGAGCAAAATAGCGAAACATAAAAAAAATCCATAAAATAGAACATAAACAACATTGATCATAGCCTTCGGATATCAAATGGACAACCTAAGTGAGGCTAATACATAATAAAATTCTCATCGTCATTTACAAAGATTAATATCTGATCAGACGAGCATCAATCTATGAATCCTTCAGTTTCGAGAATGATAGACTTCATGCAGCTTCTAAGCAGGAAGATGCTAAAGATGTGATAGTCCTCTCCAAACACCAAAAGCTGGTTGCTGTTATGATGCGTATTGCTATAGGATCAAATACCTTTTAATGTTTTTTATGGTTTTCATAGATGAAGGTGTTTCGATGAACAGCTAAGTTTAACAGCCGATTCCTTTCGAAGAAAAATTTTGTATTGGTAAATAAAACTCTTTGCTTTCAAAATGTGTTTATATAAAACGTCCAAGAAGACACTGGCAATTCAATGGAAAGAACTCAGAAACGGTGTAAAGGGAATGTCAGTTAATTATAACTATTGATGACGAACGCCGACAACAGTCCGACAGAATTGTCTGGTACATTTGAAAGCAGACTATTTGTTCACATTTTCCAAGCGTGTCGATCTCAAATTTGCTATTCCCACTTTTTTGGACCAAATTTTACCGAACAGCTGGCTCAAATAGGGCGGTGGAATGCTTGGTACTGTATCTCAACCACCTGAGACTTGCCCACGTCTCAATCTACAGAGCTCCATCATGTGGAGTGCGAAACTTTGAACCTGTGCTGTCTTGGATTAAGGACAAATAGAGGAGTTAAGAGACCCCTGCCGACGCTCACTNCAATGTGTTGGACTACGAGAGCAATATACGGGGGCTCCACTGGGTACAGACTTCAAGCGACTTCCCTCTCTTCTCTATGGATCACTTTGCTATGGAACATTACGTGAAAGTATCGCCTAGGCTCGTGAACATACTAGTCTTGGTCATTACAACCAACAGTATACTAGTAAGAGGGATTCTGGTCGGGGATACCTTTCTATCAGATCACAGGCTACTCGTTACTGCAGACCTCGGACATGCACACTTTGGATCTCAAAACCGAAACAAGAGGAAGCTTAGATCCTCAAACTTTACGAGCCGCCTTACCATTTGGGACGGAATGATCACGGACCTCAACGGGATAAACTGGGAACAGCGACTAGCCGAGCGAACGGATCAAGAAGTCTACGAGGACCTGCAGAGATTACTTCTTAAGACGTACATTAAACAGACACCCATGAAGAGGGAAAGGAAAATGAAAATAGTGCCCCGAGACCACCGGATTGCTACGTGGAAGAGAAGGAGGTTCCTCAATTCGCAGTCGGAAACGACATGCCTCGAGACCCGACGTCGAGTATCAACTCGCGTTGCCGAACTGGAAAGGCATTTGACGGAATCAAACGAGGCGGAGACAATAAATGAGGAGAAAAATGCCGTCGATACAATTCGTGTGAGCCCTGAACCCGAAGTACTACTACATATTCGCAAAAAACAAAGCACGGACCAAGTTATTGATTGGGCCGTTCCGAGTGGAGGGCATCATAATCAGTAAGCTAAACGCAAACGCAAGGTTCTGAAAGAACACTGTGGGTCTGATTTTAGCAAGCCCACAAACCAAGACCTATATGCTCTACTAAGGGACCTTCTGCAAAGCCAAGAACCTATCCTCATGAGCGTAGTAATTTTTACCAACCTGCCTTGTGAACTGCATTGGGGAACTCTCTCCTACATCTCCTGCGGAGCCCGCCTGGATCCCATTCATACTGTTGAGAAACTGCAAAGAGCAGCTCAAAACACTTGTGGTTACATATTATGTAGGCGTTCAATGGAGACTGGAACAATCTCAGACCTGCTCAAACTCGGTGTAGTTACGCCAATACACAAAGGCGTAGACAAACTCTTGGTGTCCAATTTGATCACATATGGATAAAGGATTTTCACCTGTACAGTCTCCTTAAGTAAACCTTTAATCACCCAGTCTGCATCCGACTTATTGTGTCATCTAGATGACGCTGAAGATTCTGAAATACCCTAGCTTGTACTCTCAAGAAATCTCATTCCATTTAAACGAAGTGCAATATTCGTCCTCCGTCAGAAATTTTGTCAAGAAAACGAAGAAAATGAACTTTTTTCAAGACAAAAGTGAGGCAGAATTTAAAAATTTCTCGGAAAAATTAGCGGTCTAAAAATCTTAGTATTCAGTGAATTTCTTTTAAAACACAAATAGTACAATCAGGCATAATGTAAAATTCCTGAACGTTTCAGGCATTACAAATGGGTTTATTCAGTTCTTGGTTGGGTTAGATTAGGTTAGGCAACTAGTGTAATACGATCAGTCATAGCATGAAATAACTGGAATTTCCGTCATTTCGTGCAATCGCTGATTGCATTATCTTATTCTAGCATGTAAGGTAACGCAAAAAAAAAAATAATAAGAATCTATGAATACAGTAAAAGATTATATTGACAGGAATTGAACCCCTACCGTCTGGCTTGTGAAAGACAGTAGTGTAAAGTGAGACTCTCTGCAAAATTACGTCCTGTAGATGGTGTCCTCCTCGATACATTCATTCTTCCAATTTGCTCTGGAGATTCCTCATTGATTGCTTCAACATCTCAGCTGGTATTTCACGTATTTCATCTTGAATTTTTTGTTTAAATACATCCAGTCTTCTGTGTTCCCAGAACACTACATTCAAATAGTACATCAATACATTATACTTAGGACCCCTGTGGTGTAGCAGTGATAATGCAAATATCATAGAAAGAATAAAAAACTCATCAGACCTGAAACCTTCAACTTCTAATGTCGCTCACTCTCTGACTTCGATTTGTAAATCGAAAATAAATTCTAACTTTGGATTTTTACTCGTTACCTTCGATGATATCGTTTTGTAAGGCGTAAAATGACCCACCGGTGGGTCACGTCATAAAAAAAGTATTCAGCATTAGGTCATGCAAGTTTTTTGCAGAGTAAACAAATTCTCATTGGAATTAGAATAAATTTTGACAATATATCAACAATCATACAAAATACTGCTAGTAAATAGTGTCAGTTGATGACAAGTTTTGTGGTATCCATTTCCAGATAACAAACGAAAGCAGTGTTCCCTGGAGAAGTGGACAGAACGTAAAGTCAAATAAAGACGAAGCGACCTAGTCTTGCAGAAACGCCTAATCTAACTCCTTGGCTCCGATGGATCCCCTGACCATCGTAACGCTTAGCTCTCGATCCAAGTTAATTTGCGGCTCTTCTCAGACATGCCAAGACTCACTAGAATGAGAAGGCAAAAAAAGACTGATGAAAGTTTTCGAATATACTAGAACCAATGTTACCGCTTACGGAATCTATTTTATTTTTATTTGAAAGACTTACTTTTTATAGACAATAATTATTAGAATATATTTAGAAAAGTTCTTAATACTCTCGTTGTTGTTATTGTTTTGTTCTTCCTTAAACCGTGGGGTTCGGATAAACTTAAGTTTCAGAATTTTCACCCGAAAACTACCGATCCTATGATGCCGTTCTAGGTTTCAGAGAACAAAACGGCTAAAACAGAACATATGAGCTAGAAACGGGTTATCTGCAATAGAATTTTCACTACGCGTCTTTTTTTGTAGATCACTTTCCTTATTCGTTCTTCATTATATCGACAGATATTTAGGTCAACGTACAATTACATAGGTTATCGCAATTATTTCTATTACTTTTGTTTGTTACTGAGTATTGTTAAAAATAGAGGTAGCGCAACGCTTTAAGAGGGAATAAGGATTTGCACTTATTTTCAAACAAGTTGATACTAGCCATTTACGAAAAAACTGGTTTTATGGCTTAACAATTAAATGCCAACCTATCGACGGCTTTACATCCGGCTGAGCCAATGTTTATTTCGTGGGGTACTTCGGTTGCGAGGTGAAAGGTGAGTTGATATCATTATCATGCATGGCGCACCTTGACTCCATAATTTGGCCTAGTAGGATAGTACCACAAGGATTCGAAATCATTGAAGTTACTATGGCTGGGAATTTAGGAAAACACTTAAAAATATGTATGACTATATTCAGTAAATTAATCACTTTAAAATTAAAGGCTTAGAGCGACAATAACGTTGCAGGTGTCACCAACATCTGTGTCTAACTTCACCTTTCCTTCAGAAAAGCGTTCTAAACGTCTATGTGTTTTAAATCTAAAGCATTTCAAGATATATGGATATTGGTAGTTTGGGGAATTCTTCACACGAGCAGGTCGAAAAATATGAAGATTCCTGGACCTGAATTGAAAATTAGAACAGAATAGAATACGAGAATGGGAAGAAGCCGAGTGCTTCATTCCGATGCTAACAAACTTCAAATTTCACGCCCGCGTAAATGCCAAATTCAAATCCCAGACCCAGTTTTCTCACAAGGATCATAGTGGAAACTAAGTAGGTGAAGCATAATAAGTAGGAGAACTACTAGTATTACTTCTACCATAGTCTGGTGACTGATGTCTCTACTATCATATGCTGATACTCTCCAGAGGTTGAAAGTGGAAGAATAACATTTACAAAGTTTTTTATTTCCAAGCTTAGAAATCAGTACGTTTGTATCGACAGACTGATGCCAACGATACACAGATACTGGAACTTTTGTTATGATAGTCTTTTTCATTGTTCACTCATAATGCAATAGATAGGTTTGTTCCATTTTTTGTTAACACCGCTTTCAGATAGGGTAGTTCAGGTGGAACTACAAATTTAAGAGTTAAAACAGATTTTGATGTATCTTAAATAAGCATGCAACAATATTTGTTTGTTTTTTCTTTCTGTAATTCAACTTTTACTTCTAATTTACCCTTTCTATCATGTTTTCGCAATTTAGACGGTGTCTTCAACGTATGATACGTATGATACGTCTTCAACTTCGTTAAGACGTATCATACGAGCGCCAAACAATTTGAAAGCTTCGAATGTACGTGGTTGGAACATCACTGTTAACTTCGCTAAATATTCAAGTTTCTTAAAGAATGAGTGTCGTGAAAATGCATTGGTATCAGTAACACAATTTTCACCTGATACATTTAATGAAACTTCTAAATATGACTCGTCCTGTTACCGATGCTTAGAAACCTACAATGTTTTGTTGTCAGACAAACTTTTCAATATTCTTTGATATTCAAATTAAACAGCGCACGTGATTGATATTTTGAAAAAAGGCTCTTCTTGAAACTTCTGTTATGATCTCACAACTCTTCAAAAACTACGTCTTGAGAAACCATTACATAGTGTATCACGATAGAGGCGGATACAATGTTTAGTGTGCGAGAGATACTTCTGGATAATTAATATTTATTACTGAGTGTGTGTTTAAAACTAAATAATTTAACTTACTAAGTGCTTGGGCTCATTATCATCTATTCAAACGATGAGTACGCATTCAATACCTTTCGTCTATCCGGTCATTGAGATGGCAATTGCATTCTAAAACATGAAGGTTTGTCGAAGGCTGTGACAAATCGTCGTTCCACTGTAATTTGTTGATAGAAAGACTTACATCGGCTAGAAGGGGATCGCATTTCAAGCTGCTCACATATGCTGAGCTTTGGAAAATGCAAGTGCCTTCTTCTAGCTCGTGTTTGAAAAGTAATTCAGTTTAATTTGACTGACGACACGTGGGCATAATCTTTCTTTCTGGTTAGGCACAGTCTTTAGAGTAAAATTTGAGCGTCTGAATATAATTTTATTGCCATCGCTCCTATTACTGCAAAGCTAGTATGGTATTTAGCCTATCATATATATAACTTTTTTTTTCTTGGGTGATTGGATCATTCCCTCAGTGTTTCAAATTAAATAATTGACACTCTGATCCCGACAGCTAGCTACGAATTATGTATGTAGAATGATCGCAATTTGGTGGAAGGTTATTCTATTTTTTGCGAGCGATTATCCAATCACGTGTGTTCACGAAGAACCCTTGGACGAGACAGCATTATAATCCAAAAAGTACGGCATGATGCAATGCAGCTGTGACCATAAGCTGCCACCCAGTCCTCTGCGAAGCACTCTGTTCGCCCTAAGCTCGACCCGGCACTCAGAGCTTAAGCTCCGTGGGAGTCCACCGATGGCAGGATTGAAAGACCGAATTTTTAATGGTGTGAACTGTATCGATTGTTGAACGGGGCTGATAGGAAGTTGCGCGACTGAATTGCGCTACGGTTTTGTCCTTAAAGTGCATTTCGTCACGGCTAAACTTATGACAAAATTTAGGATCCATATGCGTTTACGCTCCTGACAGAGAGGTAACATTAGATAATGAGGCTCATTACACCGTCCAACAAAGTTTATACCATTTGGTAGCCGATTTGTTACAAAAGAAATCTGATTTATCAAACATAATCTGATTTGTCAAATAAAATAAGAATTTTCCCAAAAGAAATTTGATTTGCCATCGAATAAAATGTAATAAATATCTAATTAACATGTTAAATTGCACTATAACTTCACGAGATAAGCTCTACCGATATTAACGTATAAAATAGTTTCTCGTATTATGAGTACAACTATGTTGAACATTGCATGAATGATTAAGTGATTATATTATTTATATCCCTGAAAATTGTGAAATTAGAGCATCGAATTAGACCGATAATGCAAAATTTCAAATAACAGAATAAGAAGAATGTTTCAAGCTTAAGAATGAGGACAGGACTGGAAACGAGTTGTGACGACAGCAGTTAACACACAGCTAAGGGAATAATTCCCTTAGCTGTGGTTAACATAAGGACAACATAAGTTGACTGTTGAAGAATTTTTTGAATTTCCGGGCATTTTCATAATTGGATATCATAATATTTATCAATATATGATCAAATAGGGCCTCCGCAATGGTCATTAGTATCCATACGACATAGGCGAGTGTTATAATTTTTCTGTATATTATTTTAGTACATATAACCATAGTTGGAAAAATTTATTAAATAACTTTCATTGGGCTCAAATTAATTTACATATATATCAACTAAAATTGAGACAGATACATAACTTCTACGGTTTTCTTACTTGATAACCAACCAAAAGATCTCGGTAGCCTTTGATTCTTCAACAACTAATGATATGCTGCCCTGATGTTTGATTCTAGTTTCTTTGCAACTTGTTTCCAGTCATTCCCTTCTTCATAAGCTCGGAAAGTTCTTCTTCCACTGTTATTTCAAATTTTCCAAAATTTCATATCTATGTGTTAATTTTGATATTTGCATTGATATTAGTAATGTAACCTCTTGATCGCGTCTATACTTACGTTTAATATAGTCTTATACAGAATACTAGAGGTGTATTTTGTTTCTGGAATTTATTTTGACATTGAACGTGTTTCAACACTTTGACCTCATCTCTGAGATTAGCCCGTTTGCCCCACCTACATCTTGTTCAAACCTGTGTCAAGTGAGTTTGCAGCAAGCCAGTAGAGGGAGAGGTTGTGTGTTGCTCCGTTTAGATAAATACAAACGTATTCTTCGATAAAAACCGTGGAAAAAATATGGTACACGATATGGACAGAAATAGCTGTTATCATTCTGAACATCATGCACAATATGTGGCCACAGAGTCTGTGCGCCCAATGTGGTACATGATGTGGAGAGAAAAAAGGTGTATCACTCTGCACTACGTGCACCATATATGCCTACACACTATCAAGCCATATTAAGATATATATAGCTATTTTCATTCCTTTTTTGACGATTTATTCAGTTATATAGTAACTTACATCCATAAAATAATTATATATTTAATTATTTACAGCCATGAATCCGTCATCGATTTACGGAAGTAAGACGAATGTCACTGGTTGAATACGAGAAGCTGAAGAAACTGTTTCTGATGATTCTGAATCAGATGGAGGTCAGAGCTGTGAATTGGGATTAGGATCAAACAGTTCTTCATCGTCTTCGTCTGACCGAGAATCTGAAGTTTGTCCTGATGCTAGCGAGGACGAAGATATTGCTCCTAGATCGGAAGATGACGCTCTTACGGATGATGACGAGTCCCCATCCTATGATTGGAATGACAACACAGCAACAGTAAGATCGTTTCAATTTACTGGGAATGAGCAATTGCTTGTGTCACCAGTGTCATCAGAGAATAATGGGATAATTTCTTCAATAAATATCTACAAGTTATTCGCCACAGATGAAGTGTTAGTACACATTGTTGAAGAAACTAACCGGTATGCGGAGCAAGTGTTATAAAGTCAAACAGTAACTAGAAAGTCACTTCTCTCTGAATGGACACCAACAAACTGTGAAAAACTCAGCAAATTCTTCGGAATCCTGATTTGTATGGGTCTCGTCAAAATATCAGCAATAGAATACTACTGGTCTAAGAAAGAAGTTTATTCCTATAAATTTGTGAAACCAACCTCACAAAAAAAAGATTTTCTCTACTTTTGCGGATGCTCCACTTCTAGGATAATGAGACCTTTGAGGAAAACAGATGGTTGCACAAAATTGAACCACTCCTTGACATGCTCACTGAAAATTTCCGATCAGTTTACTCTCCAGGTGAAAAACTTGTCGTTGACAAGTCTTTGGTGTCTTTCGGAGGAAGGCTTCTATTTAGACCGCACATTTGAAAAAATTTTTAATCAACTTTCATTGGGCTCAAATTAATTTACATATATATTAACTAAAATTGAAACAGATACATAACTTCTGCGGTTTTCTTACTTAGTAACCAACCAGAAGATCTCGGTAGCTTAAATCCAATAAATATGGTTTCAAACTTTACAAACTTTGTTCATCCAGTGGATACACAAGGAACTTACAAGTATACACTGGCAAGCTAGAGAATGAACCTGGATATAATCATTCAGAGTCCATAGTTCTCAAACTAGCAAAACCTGTTCTCGAAAAAGGTGCTACTATTCATGTTGACAATTTCTACTCATCCTTGTCATTGGCAGAAAAATTACTGCAGGAACCAATCTATTATTGCGGAACTGTTCGTAGAACAGAAAAATGCTTCCTCGTGACACTATGACAGCCAAGTCGAAAAGAGAGCCACTGGTAGGTAATATGAATGCAAAAGGAGTGAAGGTTTTCCACTGGAAATCTCAGAGAGATGTCTACACATTATCTTTTTACCCTGAGCATGAAGCAAAGCTTGAACCGCTGGTAAAAAGAACAGGAAAGGAGAAGAAATAATGAAGCCTCCAAGTGTCATTGAAAATAACGCTGCTAAAATTGGTGTTATCAAGTCGGATTAAACGGCATGCTACAATTCTGTTCTGAAGAAAAGCATCTGAAGTACCTGACAAAGTGGTACCGAAAACTTGCTATTGAATTTCTACTTGGAACTTCCATAATAAATTTATGGGTCATTTACAACAGATTTTATCAGCCAGGACAAAACATGAAAATAATTGAATTCAAAGGAAGTGTACTGATGTCTCTCATTTTTGGTGCATCTTAAGAGGATCTAAAACCTGGTCCTCAAAGATCTGATCTTTCAGGAAAGCGTAAACCACATGCACTCATTGAAGCTGATTTACCAAAGAGTAAGATCAGGAAGAGATGCACGTCATTTTATGATCAAATTGAGAATATCGAAGGAACAAAAAAATCTCGATCCAAAGCTCGCAAAGTGAATACATACTGCGACTCCTGTGACGACGAACCTTATCTGTGCTTATCATGATTCAATTTGAGGCACTCTGAGTTATCTTTCATCAAGAAATGGAATTAAGATGGAGAAAATTTATTCTTTTCAAGTTGAAGGCAAATCAGCATGAAAATAAGTCTATATCATCATTTACTTTGAATTTTACTATTATTTTTATTTCTTTCATTCCACTCATCGGGCCTAGTATTACTAGTAATTCTAGTGGCATAACATCAAATTATATTTTGTAACATTAATTTTTCATCATTTTCCTAATATACTATACGCTCGTTTTGACAGAAAAGGAATACTGTAACTAGAAATAATATTTTAAGAAATACCTTAAATTTCAAAGAGTGTACCACATGTGGATCATGATGTAGGTTGAGACAAGTAGCCGTGTTCTATATATTGTGCATGATGCGGTCAAATGGTTAAAAAATTTAACTTATTTAATTCAATTGTATAACAGATCAAATTCCTTTGTGACTAATCAAATTTTATTTTCTGTGCGCCCCAAAAATGCAGCTTATAAATAGTATACAACAGCAGGTCAAATCGTATCGTATGGTCCATTTGATTTTTAATTAATATTTCCATTTTTTTATTTGACGTCTCTTTTGACCATACCCAAGTCAACGGATACTTTCCTGCCACCAGAGACATCACTCGCCATTATAACGTGAGTATCGCCAAGAAATGAAATTTTAATAAAAATTAAATTGGATTATAAGATACGATTTGACCTATTGCTAGATACTATTTGTAAGCTCTATTTTAGGGTGTACAGTAAATGGTTTAAATTAAATGCTGGCTATGTTGAATGGAGTTAGTGATACGGGAAACCACTCTCGAGTGGGTCGTTTATTGTGAAACACTTTGTATACGGAAGTTTATTGAAAAAACTACCACTCGATCATATAAAAAAAATCAAGGAAGTATCGCCGGTGTTAATGACGATCGAGCGCGAACTTAGGGACGTATCGCCGACGAATCACCGACGAAATGCCCACTTTTTGGCCGAAATTGCCGGCCTCTATCTGTCCGCGGCCATCCGCTTCGCTCGTATATGCCACGTCCATGATCGTCCCTCTACGTCCGACTTCGCCGTCGATGCGTAGTCGATCCGCCGGTTGCCGTCTTTGAATTTTGTGTTAAAATAAACTTTCGGGCGCGCACAGCCGTGACTCGTCTCTGAATCACACCTGAATTATATATAAATAGGGTAATCTGTTGTACCTTGGAACTCGTTTAACCCGGACCTTTTTTCGATTTCAGCTCTCTCTGGAAGATTTTATGTTAACCATTAGTTGTATTTGAGAGTTCTACTTGTGCCAGATCTCTCGAATGAAACTAAAAGTTACCTGGAAAAGCTTCAGAGACGTCCGAAATTGACATTAGGTACGAAGCATATAGTGTCCTGGATGTCCTCGTACATATATATAAGGGTGGTTCAGAGACAATTCTCGGCTGTGTGCGCCCGAGAGTTTTCATGTCTGTAAATGTATATTTCAAATAATTGATTTGTTTGCCTCCAACTGTGTGGGACTAGACTAATTTCTGAGAAAGAGGCTTACCCTCTAGTAGAATGGTTCCCAACCTTTTAATGAGCGAGTTCCACTCGGAGGTCCCGTACAGTCACCACGTTCTACCTGGTTCCAGAGAAACTTAATTTGAGCACATATCACTTTTTTTCCATAATTGTACAAGTAGAACACGCAAACCAACTAAGAACACAACTCGATGCGAGCGCTGCATCTGCTTCTTCTCCATGAGCTGGTCAATGCGGGAAGCGGGACATGGGTCACATGGCCTTGCTCAAAGCACATCAGAAATCATGCCCGAGCGCAGCAAGACGGTTCCGGCACTTCGACTTGGATGATCATGAAGGCTGCGAACCCCTGCTTACACTCTCATGCCGAGGGGAAAATCAGCAGCTGGGAAACAGCGTGACGGGCTAGCATCGGATACCATGAGGCCATGCTCACTCAATAGTTTGAAGGAGAGCGTTCTTTTTGTGCTTCGTCTTAGCTGTTTCGTCAGCCTGGATATCCATGAGTTAGTTCCTCTTGTTTCCCGGTCCCAGCACACAGATGGGCTGGATCAACGAAAAACGGATTGGGATTGGCGACGTAAGCACATGTTACGTCCGGGAAGTAATGCTTCTATTCAGTCTTGAGCAGTGAGAGGCGATGAACGATTTCTTGGGTAAATTCATCGGTGAGCTCGCTTTCAAGGCTAGTCAGGAATTCGAAATGTAAATTGAGAGGAGCTATCTCCATGTTTCAATGACCTCTGTCAGCAGTAAGTAGTGCATTTTATAGCCGAGGAGCAGGTTGTTTTCGGCCGAGCAGCAGGTCACGCGGAGATCTAACAATACTCCGAGGGGAAATAAAACTCACTTGTCATTTATCATGAACTAATTAATAGGGCATTTATGAGCCGGGCGGA
>VOMN01048974.1:0-21338 GCA_014899125.1 Orchestia grillus | reverse complement strand
CCGTTACACCTCGCCACACACGGCCTGTAACACCTCGCCACACTCGGCCCGTAACACCACGCCACACACGGCCCGTAACACGGCCCCAAATCACCCAAGTTTCCCGCTAATTGAAACAAACGCTCAGGGCGCCGCCGCCGCAGCTGGAAATGCGAAAAGTTCCTTGACCTCAGACCAGAACTTTGACCTACACACCCCTCCCTGCCTTCTGTCCTTCCTTCTCTCCATCCTCTCACCCCTTTCATCCCATGTCCTCTTTCTCCTCTCCTTCTCCCCTCCTTTAAATCTCTTTCTGTTTATCCAGGGCCTCACCCAACACCTCGTGGTGGTCCCTAACGCCTCACCCAACACCTCGTGGTGGTCCCTAACGCCTCACCCAACACCTCGTGGTGGTCCCTAACGCCTCACCCAACACCTCGTGGTGGTCCCTAACGCCTCACCCAACACCTCGTGGTGGTCCCTAACGCCTCACCCAACANGGACGCTGGTTCGGTAACACCGGGACGCTGGTTCGGTAACACCAGGATGTGGCCGAACGTCTTACGATGCTGCAGTCGAGACGTCTCGCTCTAGGCGCAATTTTCTTAACAGCGCCATTATCATTCGTTTTTGACGGTGCAAAAACATTTTCCAGCGTTTTTGACGGTGCAAGGCGGGCATTAGCGGGGGGCAGCAGCCTGAGAAGTGATGGGGGAAGCGCCTGCCCGACGCATCGACTTATGGGTTACTGAACTATCGCCTTCCACTTAACAACTAATTAATCACTCAAGTATGATCAATTCAGGGATGTATTTATACTGAGAATGATTCTTGCTCTATATCAGATGCATTAATGTAAATGATATTCGTAGTATTGTCGGTCATGTTCCGGTCTCGTATGTTCATGGATGCCTTACTTACGACTGCGGGTAGCATTGGAGTATGAGTTCAGTCGTACGCGCATCAAAGAAACTCGACAAATCGAATAATTTCTTGGACCTTCTTTAAAAAGTATTAATGTTCCCGTCCAGTGTGACATGATTGATTCGAGGCTTCACACTGCTATGTACTCCATTTTCTCCCCAACTGCGGCATCCATCGATCCAAATCTGACAGTTTTGCTTGAAAAGCCGATGAGGCATGCTGCTTTCTCTCAATATCCTCCCGTGAATTTTCTATGGTGTTCAAACCTGGAGATGTGGAGGCTATCTTAAGTGATTAAATGATCGTTCATGTTTAGTTAACCTCTTTCGAACGATATTAAAGCAGGAGATGCCCCGTATGCCATGCTGGAAATCTCCTTTACCTTCAGGATGGTAAAAATCAGTCAAGTCGTAAACTTGGCAATTAAGAACCATGAGGCGATTATAACCATGAGACATCATTTTTCTTATGGTCATGAAACGTCATATTACTTATAGTCATGAGACGTCATTTTACTTATAGTCATGAGACGTCATTTTACTTATAGTCATGAGTCATAAATTTATAGTCATAAATTGAAAAATTTATAGGCTCATGACCAGGCAGCATACGCACCAAGAACCTGGCTTGGCGTTAAAGTTATTTCTGCGCCGTACAGGCACACCGGAGAATACGGGGGCTGAACAGTTACGACCTCTGAATAAAGACGCAGCGACTTAAGTGACGAGTTCATGTTGCAGCGAATGGAAAGAAACGCACGGTGTAGGGATAAAAATACCATCATTTACGGGTGATATAGTAAGAAAATAAAAAGTCAACATTCCTTGTGATCACCTATATTTCCCACTACATTTTGAAAACGCTCACAGACATACAGTGTTCGATATCATCACTCATGTTAATGTAGAAAAAACGTACCCTGAAAAGTTCTTCCGATATCAGTACCAAAGTCGTTGGCAAAGAAACGTTTTGATAGAAGCGCAGCCTCACAAAAAGCACTCTCCACAGGGCACGCACTCCACTCGCACTCTCATTGTCCACACTGCTGAAGTTAAGGAGGGCGCCCTGCCGACGCAGCAATATGTTGCACAGCACAATTCCCGCGTAGTTTCTTGCGCAATTTTGATTCCAAGTCATTCGTGCCGAAGTTATGAGAGTCATTTAAAGTCGGCGGTTTGAACATTGTTCTGTCGAGCTCCTTGGACACAGCAAGTTCGGCTGGATGGAGGCAGAGAAGCTTGTGTGAGGCTAGGATGGAGGCAGAGATGCTTGTGTGAGGCTAGGAGGGAGGCAGAGAGGCTTGTGTGAGGCTAGGAGGGAGGCAGTGGAGAGTGGGCTCACCAGAACCGCTGGTGCAATGGAGGGTGGGCTCACGTCTAGGTCAACGAATTTTCAAATATCCCTTCTTCAAGGTAATACCAGTAAAATACATAATGCAAGCATGCAATAAAAACAAAATTCCGTAGGAATAATATGCATTTTCAATCGTTTAGCAGTAAACGGAGTTAGGAAATAGCAATTAATTGTTAGAAACTAACATCTCGTTACATAGCGTTGTTTAATATAATTAGAAGCCTTTGCGAATTGGACTGGCTCTTTTTCTCTCGCCACCCTCTCTAGAATTAAGTCTCATAGATTACTACGTACACAGCTTTGCTGAAGGAGACACAAATCGACTCCCTCACAATAAGACAGCTGAACTGGCGCCTGCCGTGGTAGAGGCGGTGACCCACATCAATACCACTCAATATAGGAGGGGCCGTTAATATTTAGTCTCGTGTTTATATGTTTGTATAGACACGAGATTGAGGCAGTCGGATAGGCTCACCTGCATATATCCATGGAATGATTGAACAAATTAGATCACTGATACTTTGTGCACAACTGTTCATTAACATGTGTTTCTTACTATTAATTCAGAGTTGTTTTAATTTTCTTCTAACTACATCTTCAAATACGTGTAACAATTTGCAATGGCAATCACAACAAAATGCTCTCATCTAAGCACGGCACGAGAGACGGATCGAGTAGTTCACTCAAAAGGTATTTGTAGCCTGTTGTATGCAAGAAATACTGCAGGTTCACACTCGAATTTAAAGAATTTCTCTAATGTGGATGGCTTTTGTGCCTATTCTTCCTAGTTCTGATGGAAACAACAAAATTTTAACACCTCCCTGCATTATTTCTATTGTCCTTCAAGAAAGGCAATGGTTTTTATAGGGTTAAATAATGAAAAATAGTCAATAATAAGTAAGATATAGTCGAACCATGGATTCAGTAATTCTTCTGAATTTCCATTCTTTGTTGAGAAACTTCAACAGCCCATCTGCCTTTTTATTACAAAAAATGTCGCTTAAACATAAAGAAGACGCCAGTTCCAATACAGGGACTAAAAGCCTTCGTTTCCAGCCAATGGCAAATCAATTTACTTCTCGGAACTATCATTTCTCCACTAGCCCTTGAATAGAAAAATTACATACATCTTATATAAAGAGCAGTTCATAAAGCACTGTTTTGTTCCTGTTGAAATGAATGTTACCTAAGAGTAGCTTATAACTACTGTTTTGGGAGTCACGTACTGTACGTACGAACTAGATTCTTGGCACTTTAATGCTCCAGGGGCCAAATTTCTTTCACTCGAAGCATCGACTTTTATATCGGCTGTGCGCGTTGGTTTGGGCACAATCCATGCCTACCAAAAGGAACTGTAACTCCTGTTTTGGTTTGCATCACATCCGACGTAGCAGTAGCGCGAGTTCGAGAGAAAATAAGCGTATTACGAGAGTAATGTCAGTCAACCAGGAAATAATTTGGGTGGTCAAGGGCTTTCCGCACAGGCCAGGCCCACGCACCGCACAAAAGTCGCATGGCTGCGGCACTCAGCACACACATTGGACGGAGCTCAGTGTTCGCGGTGCTACAGAGACTCTTCAGTCCTGGCTCGACGTCTGTCCTACGCTGCTGAACAACCCTACCTGCATTTTCTGTTATTGAGGACTGTCGCGACTCTTTTGGATATCTTTTACCTTTTTAAGACCAAATTATTTTTGCAGCAAGGCTTTGTACTGGTTGCGGCCTTACGTACGTATACGTGTGAGAAATGTGATTGCATTCAGTATTTTTTTGCGAAAAACTAGCAGTCTCTTAATGGAACTAATCCCAAGGGCCTTTCGGTCGATAAATGGTTAAAATTTATCAGTGACGCTTTACAATGGTCTTAGATGCCAACAGCACAACTGATATGGTTTTATCAATTTTGAACTACTGCTTCTGGGGTTCAACTATCCGAGCTTGAAAATCTCGCATTCAAGTGCAGTCCCTACTTGTGGGTCAGAGAATATCTCCAACTTTATGCTGGAATGTGGCAAGTACTGATGGCTTTGTTGGGACTTGTACAAGGATGCGGCTACTTTATTGGGACTTGTGTAAGGATGTGGTTACTTTATTGGGACTTGTGCAGGGATGTGGCTATTTTATTGGGACTTGTACAATGATGTAGCACATACTGGCGACTTTTGCAATTTGAGCTAGAGTGTGGCAAGTACTGGCAACTTTGTCTCGCCGGTAAACTTTTAAAAGCACCTGTCGTAATAGATATCAAATTTGTCTCTTTCAGGAATATATTCCTAACATATTTTTAGCATTATCATTGTCATTATCAATGTTGTTATTGCTACCACTGGGCATGTTACCTGTGATTTCTTCGTTGAATTGCACCAGAATTTGTTCTCATCACTGCACGTGACTTCAGACAGCAACGACAATTTTTTTTAAACTTCACAGGGTTTCTCTTGACGTGGCAAAATTTTGACCGGATTCGTTACGACACTTTGTGCCTCAGTTCTGGCCCGGTGCCGCTCTTGTTACGCTTCTTCTCGTGGATCAACGGAGGCGGCGCGTAGCCGTTCCTCTTGCTGAACCTTGAGTCTCAATTGAATCTCACAGTTGCCACCAGCAACGAAAAGGGTTTCTTTTAGTAGACAAATATTTAAATTGAGGAATTGTGAGGCGTAAGTTCTGAAGAAAGTGCAAATTTGTTTTGAATATCTAACGATGGATTTCAAGTGGGGAGTTTCTTTGGGGCGCGTGCGCAACTGGGGAACAAGAATTTCCCCTGCAGCTGGAGCCATTGCTGCCGTGTTGGCCCTGAGTTCAAATTTGCACTGTGCGGAAACATTTCTTCCCAAAAGATATACAGGTAAATTACGTATAGGTACGTGCGTACGTGTCTTTCTTTTGAAATGAATTTTATATTTCAGTGCAATGCGGGATTGAAATGAGCATCTCAAAATGATCTCTCGTCCATTTTGCTAGCGTGAAATTCGCGTTTGTTTCTTAAATGAGAGTAGCGCCACATCGACGTTTCTCTAAGAGCGAACACGTGCCAGTGGTCTATTTTTACGCATTTAATTTTCTTAGCATAAATTAGAGTGAACAGAAAACAAAGTAAAAAAGTCAAAGTCTTCGCCAAATTGAGGCTCCAAAGACGACGCTATTGTTGATGAGTTTCGTTAATGACCATCACAGGAATGCAGGCTTTGTGACGGACAGCACAGTCTCAAAATGAAGCCACCCACGTGCATGGTGTCTAGCTGCGAGCACTTAATGGGAGCTCCCGAATGATCAATATCTACCGCGAACACCACTCCAAGAAATACAGGAGTAATTTCAAAAGTCACCTGTGTTTTACATCGGAGCAGTGTAGGGCTCTGCGGATGCTTACTTCCACCTCATACGTCTTCCTTTTACTAATACCTCACACCTCCACTTCACGTGCTCATACTTCTACCTCCTACGTTAACCTCACATTTCTACTTATGTACTCGTACTTTTAGGCCATTCGTTCACTTTGCACTTCTACCTCACACTAGGATCTAGCATTTGAGGTGGTTTTCAAGGGGCTTTAGTGTTCACTAAAAGCCATTGGAATTTCTTCGTTGATTTTCATCTCAAGTACTTGCACGACACACGTTCTCTGCACGCTCCTGCATGCTTCATCGGGGCAATTATAAATTATTTAGAAAGTTCTATTTTCTGCAGGCATTCGATGAGAAGATTTCGACCACTAACCAGTTCAACTTTTCCACTGCCCCATCAATAAATGAATGAAATCATTGTTGAAAATTCTTGGAGTGGGGGGCCAAATTATGAATAATTTTAGACGCTCTGGCTAAAAAGGTAACACTGGGTAACCGCGTCGCCTCAGCTTGTGCGTGGGAGAGGACCTCGGTGCGCACGCGCTCTATGCCTGAGAGCCTCCAGTTTACCATCAAGTCAGCACACAGTCGGCCTAGTGACGTGCTAGAAATTTTTGGATTCCATGGAAGCGAAACGTAATATTAATCGGAAAACAAGTAGACTTTTCATCTCACGGAAGTAGGCTTTTTTCTATTTTGTCATGCAACACAATACAATTTTCGAATTTTCGGGCGTTAGATGCCCTATGGAATGTAACAGAATAACAGGACCGGTTTTCCTTTCAGAAGACCTTTCAAATCGGCTGTAACGGCGAACTGTTGCGATTAGAAATATCTTCCCAACCGAGAACCGATTCCGTCATTGCGTTACATTCCCTAGGACAGACATCTAAAGCTCAAAAATTCGAGGAAATTCCCGTAACAAACGAGAGCAGGGATCACACTCAGAAGCCGCTGTTACGCCACAGTTTCACTCGGTTTCCTCTGGCGCGCCTGAGTCGCCGTGCGCCGTGCAGACGCCATTAGCGCCACGCGGGGCGCGAAGACAGCATCGAGTCAAAAGCTCCGCTCGATTTCCCCCACGGGGGCAGATCACTTACGGTCATTAATGAACCCAAGCCCAAATCCTCATTATCATTTACAAAAGGTCCTCGGCATCACCGCAAATTGTGGGAGCAGTCCGAATAAATCTCGGTCTTGTTCGTGCACTCGAATCCCTCTTGCTGTTTTTGAAGTTCAGACTTAATGACTACCTCTTTTCTTGTTCCAACGACGCTACTTTAATAATAGTTTTTAATGCACACGCCACACGAGTCGTGCCGACATCAGGGTTCAGCGTCCCGGGAGCAGGTGGTTTGTGTGTCACAGGCTGTCGAGCTGCAGGCCGTATAGTCAAGATTCATTGCATTCCATGATAAATTCAAAGTCCAGATCGAAATTGAAAAGTCGAAGTACATTGATATGCTATAATACTAAGAATGTCTAGGTAAAGGTTAAAATTCATTTTAAAATTGGAAAGGAAAAGCCATTTTTATTCTCTACATCCACAGCTTAGGAGCTTGAAGCGTGCGTGCTGTAGCAACGAAATGATATTTCGAGAAAATCTGTCAGAATTACATGACTTATTCTGTTAATGAAGCTAAATATTAGATAAGTGTTTGGCATTTCACGGCATTCAAGTGGACGTCAATAAATCGATATGGCTGAGGAGGCCCGTCAGAACTTGGTCTGGCTACGTTCGCTTGTATTGAAACACTGTGCCTTCAAAAAGAAAGAGAAACTAACGTAGGCCTTAAAATTAAAAAAAACTGCTATGTGCGAGTCAAGAACTTCCCAGAAAAATCTCAAAATTTTTAAATGTTCAATGTTTTGCCCCAGCAATTCTACACAGAAGGAATGTGCTGGTAGAAACGTCGGTTACCAAAATGTATACGTAGATAAAAGCGGATCTTACGTAAAAATGTAATTACATTGTTTTGAAAAATGATATCATTCGACCATTTGCCTGAGAGCTTTTTGAGTGTCGCTCGTGTAATCTAAATTTCACGAAGCATTGTGTGACTACATAAGTGCGAGTTAGGTATAGAAAACGTAATGTATATTTTTGAGTCTTGATACATTTTTAAAACTTCTTGATAAATTATAATGTTGTGACATTATTACAAAGTGAGTGCCGTGGTAGTACACCTCCGTCATGAGAGGACTGTAAATAACTCTCAATGACACACATGCCTGGTTCATATTTTCATAAAATGCTCTTGTAACCGGTCCTTAGGTGTGCTGGGATCATATACATATGTTTCGTTCAAATCGAAATTCAAGTAGAAATATTTATATTTAATCATTGTTTGTCTAATTTTCACTAAAAATAATTCTTGATCTATCATAATAAATATTTACGGAAGCCTTCATGGATGGTTGCTTGATAGAAACGCTTTGCTATGAAAAGCCGATATGTGCAGAGGCAGCGTAGGAGCAGCCAACCACCGCACACACCTGCTTGAGTCGACCTATCACCACCACGCTATTCTCCCCCACCAGGTCCGCCGGGAAAGATACGGGCACAATTCGTCCTTGTTACTCCTTCTTGTTTGCTTTGGGTACTTTGTATAACGCACTTGTACTTCACAATGCAAATGCAACGTGGGCGCATTAAGCACGTGATAGTAATGAACATGACGGTTATTTTCACTTTGTCTGTATCAGTATGATTTATACCCAGTAGTTGCAATTTGATAATAGACGCATACATGTTAAGGGTCCCCAGTCTAACTTTTTCGCCCCCCCCCCTTCTCTCGAGAATCAGTTCTTTGGCGGCGATACCTGAGTTTGGGAACTATGATAAAGAGAGATACTCCGGCGTTAAAGTTAGACTCGGCAGATGTGTACCTGATCGTGGTATTACGAGACAATTTTTCTGACTAAATGCACCAGTTTAGAGCTAGAGTTTAAAGTTAATTTTATAGTTATGTCCATGTTTTTTAATTTCCTGAAGTTATCGCAAATTCTCAAATTATAGGTGATACAAGCTTCAAGTTTTGAACTTAAAAGAAGGGTCACCCTTGTACGACAAGACGACGCGGGAGACAAATTAAGGACATTCTTCATGCAATATACTTACGTCAATCCGAGGATAAGTGAAACACTAAAATCAGAAATGTAGAAGTAAAGTACCCACAAGGACGTGTACCGGACGTGGCGCGAACAGCAAGAAATGGGAACCCGCCTACGAATCGGAGACGAAATATCAGAAGGCCCTCCCAATGCAAAATCCGAACCATAACGCGTGGCAGAGAGTTTGAACTACGGACACTCAAAAAAAGCAGTGAACTTTGGAACGTGGAAATTTGCGCGGCCAAAATAGAGCCCGGGCAATGAAGCGAGGTCTCGCTCCCGAATTTTGGAGCGTCGGGCCGTCCTCGACCTCCTCGGGCCGATGTTCAGGGCTCATCTGAGGGGAAACATCGCTGAATTTGCTGTTTAACTCCAGACCTGATTTCTGATAAAGTCTAGCTAAATATATCGTGAAACTCCGGCAGCACTGCGACTTCTGCCTGACGCTCTACGTAGAGTTACGGCTAGAGAATCAAAATCGAAGATAATGTAGTGTTCTGAATAATTCTTTATTGTTGAATTCACAGTTCAATATTTGTAGAGCACTGTTTTGATAAAAATTTAAAAAGTTATGTAATTTCAGCTTCGAGGTTTCTGCTTTACAGAGTGAGATTCATTCCGCATAGGGAATCAAAATCAAATATAGATATTATTGCATACTGTGATAAACGTACAGAGGGCCATCAAATATGTATTCAAATGTGAATATTACTGTTGCTTATTGGCAAAAAATATACGGCGAACAAGAATAGCAGCTGAGCTGTCTATAATAAAGTGTGCAATTGAAAATGAAGTGAGGCATCGAACACTTGAAACTAACAAATACGATTGAATAGTGAGAGCAGCAAGATGAATGTGCAGCTACATACTTTCCAAGTTCTGACGATAAAAATTAGTCACGGTTCATTCATAAATTCGATAAAAGACGAAGCAATGCCAGTTCTGGGAGTAATCAATTTCTTACTGGCAGCCGCGCGGCTCTCAGCTACACCAACATCTCCGAGGGATCGGTATGGGAACACTCCCTTCTTGTTATATCTGGAATTTTTATAGAGAATGGAACAAGCGAAGGATATAGTTAAATCTGTAAACATTGCGTGCATAATTCCATCGATCCAGTCTTCCAGACGATCAATGAATTGATGGTGAGTTTAATAAACACCTCGGCTGTTATCGAGTGTTCACCATCACGATACCGCAATCAGGGTTCCGTGAGAATGTTAGAGGCTTGTGTACATAGTTGCCTGAGTTGAAGTAACTTCAATACCAAATCTTAGCGGTCAGGTACGCTAGAAATATATTTATGGGGCTCAAAATTCCCTATTCATAGAGTAGAATATCTTGCTCCAAAAATCCGAGTAAGACGTTCAGCATTTTTCTAGATCCACGAAGCAAAAAAAGAGCTTGCACCTTGTCAGTGCAACGACCGTCTGAATCAAAATGCAATTGTCTGCCACAAATTAAAAGGAAGCGTCGACGTCGGCACAATTTTACGAGCCCGCTGAAAACTTCAAGGTTCTGTAACGGCATGCCAATCTCCTTCCCTTGGACGTGCCCTGGTCACAGTTACAGGCTTCCGAACTGGACGTGGCTTCAGTGGGGGGTACAAAACGGAGGTCTGGTGACTCCATGTGGCGTGCCCTCGGTAGCTCTGTGTAGCGGTCACGGGGGCTTCAAGTGCAAAGAAATATAATTAGACTTTATATCTTTCTGTAAACCCAGTCGGATACTCTGGTTATAAATATTGCATTCATGTGGTGGCTAGAGTTGGTGACATAGATGGCATGTGGGGGCTAGAGTAGCCGACATAGATGGCACGTGGTGGCTAGAGTAGGTGTAAATGCACGTATTCATGTGAGACTAAAGATCAGTGTTGCAGTGCACCATCATGCTACTGCTGTGTTTCAGGAATAGGTATAACATCTTTCATTTGCGACAAACAATGCGTCAAAACGATAAAAATTTCCTTTCCCATATTTTGCTGTGGGCCAAGAGGTTCTGGCCGAGAAGTACGCACAAACACACTTAAAAATTTCCTTCCCCATATTTCGCTGTGGGCCAAGAGGTTCTGGCCGAGAAGTACGCACAAACGCGCGTACGTGGAGATGGTTACCTAGCAGCTTGGCTGTTAGGGTACTGGCTACTGTTCACGGACTCTGCTTTAACTTTTTACTCAAAAACTTCAAGTATAAAAATATTGAATTTCTTTTACAAGGTAATATTTCAGCTCGAAAATGTATCCTCTAGTTTTTCCAAAGGAGGGTATAATGTGCATATTTAGGTTACTCTCTCATGTGGGGGAGGATGGGGGCACAGCTGAGGAGGATGGGGGCACAGCTGAGGAGGATGGGGGCACAGCTCTTGTTCGCTTGCAATACGTTTGGCAACCGTCTAATGATAAAAATTAAACGTATCACGCTCTGTCTTCTCCACGACGCCAAGGACCAGACATGCAAGCACATCCAACTCGTTCTGAGAACGAGCCTCCAAAGCAAATGGTCAAGAAATTGTTAAAAGAGCTCCGCAAATTGAGAAGCAATCTTGCTCGTTGCATTGCACGTTTCCGAGACCGAGTAAAAACGAAGGTTCTTCAGCTGCGGGCACTACCGAAACGCTGACGCGGCGGCTGGTTCTTATGACTACGGCGCTGGAGTCCCGCAAGATTTTTGATGGTATTTTAATTCTTTCGTGTCCAACTCCTTTACGAGACAGTTTGACCTCGGCAAGTTCGAATTTCTTGTTCACTGAGACTCTCTACGTACATGTTTTTTTCTGGAGGCAGCGAGAGGAGGAAAGGAGGAACAGACGCATGTTTCATGTGTAATAGTAACTTCGATGAACAATAAATTGCGACAAATTTCTGTTATAAACTAGAAAAAAACCTCATTGAAAACCATCCCTATGGACTTAAATCCTGTATCCTTTATTAACTTCATGATTTTACAAGACGTACAGTATATCTTATGAAAAATGCAGTGCGTCTTTCTAAGATTTACTGTGGTACTTAAGCTTTTTGTTGAGTATTTAATACGGAGATTTCTTTTTCTATAGCAGTTAGAAATGACTACGACCGTCGTGCTCCTAGGGCCACATGTAGTAGTAGGGGCAGAGCCACAGGGTTGGAATCAACACAGTCAGAAGTCAACACAGTAAGAAGTCGACACAGTCAAAAGTCAACACAGTCAGAAGTCAACGCAGTCAGAAGTGAACACAGAAGTGGAGACAGCTTGCACAGCTCTGCATGCCATGAGGGCGATCGCCGTGCGAGTTATACTCAAGTGTACCTGAGAACAGTTCAATCTTTCACTCACTTGATTCAACAAATGCTTCATTGAGTGATTTATTCTGTAATTTGGTTGCATATGAAATCATGTACTGGGCTAGAAAACTTTCTTGACCTTATAGTTGACGGAGACATGTGTGTGGTTGTGTGTGTGTGTGTGCGTGTGGGTGTGTGCGTGTGGGTGTGTTCGTGTGGGTGTGTGACAATCGAAGGACCTTCGTCGCGCCGTTGCGTACATAATTTAGCGAGTAAAGATCATTCGTTGTCGAAATGGATGTTGGAGGTGTAATTTGAAGCGCATTAATCTCGATATTGCATTCATAACAGACGAGTTTGTCATCTGCCTCTGGTGAACAGACGCTTTCAAGGAACGGTGCCCAGAATTTGCGTCCAACGACAGCACCGAATAACGTCGCCTAAATCTTCTCCGTCCATTTCGTGTTCTGCTCTGACATCACCTCCCTGACCTCTTTATTTCAAGTGTAGCACTAATGGCGCGCGTGGAACTAAGCAGAAGGATTGGCAGGAGTGACAGCCGTCAGGAAGGCGGGACAACCCGCATGTTTCTGAGGGGAATGAGCGGGGACCAGACAGCATTGCTTCGCGGTCCCCGCGTGTTCAGGTGGTCACAGCTCTTAATTGCTGCTCAAGTCAGACGATGATTAATTAAATTAAATAATTAATTCATTAATTGGCAGCAATGTCAAAACAATATCAATTCTAATAATTAAATAATTAGTAAATTAGTCATTGACTAATTACGTTATTAATTAAACATTATAATAATCTACGAATTAATTAATTACATAAATAATTAATTTTCACCGGTCAGGAGAGTATTGTCAGCAGTATGAATGGTATTATTTTGGGGTGTGGTGCCACTTGCGAATAAACTAATTAATTATTAAGAATTAATGACATCATAAATTAATTAATTATTTTAATTAAATAATTCATACACTGTTTGACACAGGTATCAAATAGGCATTAGCGTAAACACTTAATGAATGAAATAATTATTAGGCATTAAACCAGAAGAGTATCCATTAAATTAATCAATCAATGAATTGATTGGCCCAGAACCAGACTAGTGTTATAAGGCAGGATTTATCACCCGTACTTGCATGTCTCCAACGTGGCACAATTACGACCGAAGAGGCACAGGAAGTGTTTCGTTTCTTGCTGTGCATGATGAAGTCGTGAAAGAAAGAAAAGTTATTCACTTATGGTCGGTGCAGCCGCTCCAATGTAGGTATCCACACTCACTTGAACACATACACACTTTTTGGTAACGTCGAGATATGGATCAATAAATTTTCCGGGGAACAAAGGATAACAGGAAGTCATCTCGGTTCATCATGAGGCCATAACAGCGCTCAAAATTGTTCAGTTGTGCGTGAGCTGAAGCCTCCTCTGTAGATCTTCTTGCGAAAAAGCAAGCATAGTAGTAGTAGTAGTGGTATGGGCAGTTGCATCAAATGGGACAAATTCCTCCGTTATCGCCATAAACGAGAAAGTTGAGACGAGCATTTCCGTTTATCTGATGCTCTAGGAAAGAGCGTGAAAATGGCTCACAGAAACGTTTGGAGATCAATATGAGTGTGTTCACACAAGACGAAACATCAACTCACCTCTTCAGTAAAACTCAGAAGTGATGCAAATAAAGCTGGAAAGGATTCGCATTCGCAGAACTCGCATACGAGTTCTAGCCCCTTCCGAGTCCATTTGTCAATCCGATGAAACTTGCCGTGCGGCGTAGCTTGGAGCAGGATTTTCCATCTCTTTCTCATTGAAGAGCCACGCCTCAAGCAGCCTGCAATCACTTCATGGAATAAATTTAGTGAAGATACGGTGCTTTTTTCTTGTACTGCGGTCTTCAATCGGCTGATGGAAGCCAAAGAAGGCCGGCCATTCGGGGGTTTAAGTGTTGAATTTTACTGATGATGTATTTAATCATTATGCAGCGTTTTGTCTACGTACTATGATGGTATTTATCGAGGAAAATGTTGATGGTCAAGTTTTCATGGCATACCTCGCATCACTTTTCAGTGGTCCCCTCCTCCATTTGAGGGCACGTTTTAAAACACGAACGTGTGACGTTCGGCACCGACGGGGTCAGTTCTTTACTCTAATTTAGGTTAGGTTTCCCTTTCAACCTGATATGTTTTTATTGCTTTTGTTCGTCTCAATTAATGAATGGAAGGAAACTCAACTGTGATCGCAGAAATGAGCCTAAGATATTTAATCTATGGAAGTATTTTCAGTAGTGAATGTCTCTTTCATTTATTTCCTAAGTGCTCGAAGTAAACGTTTCAAAGTTGTCTGTATTTTCTTCAATTGTAGGTCTCATAAATTTGGCATTTTCAACTGCTTTCAAAAAGGTTTCATCAGCCGTTCATTTTTGGAAGGATTTAACGTGAATATGCAGTGAGAAAGTCACAATTATCTTCATTTATTTCATTTAAGGCGCAAAGCAAAATGAGACGTTAACATTAATTTCAATTTCATTTCATACGCCTCTGTTATAGCTGCAAATCATAGCCAAAAAAATGATTGTGGTTCTATTCAGCTTGACTTAAAACAAATTTAAGCTATAATACATAGTAAGTTCCTGTGTCTAAGAAAACTACTCTCCAAAGCTGCGTCTCCAAACGCGAGGATCATCAAGTACAAATAGTCGTCACATTTGGAAAAGGGTCGAAGAAGTGCATTGCTACAAGTTGTAATGAAGTTCAAGGGTTAATTATGTACGTAACGTTTCTTTTATTGGAATAACTCTACAAATTCAGCCGCCATACTAACAAAGGATGAGCAACGTTGATAACTTATGCAAGCGCACATGTCGGAGAAAACTCTCATTCTTCCTCTGTTCCAGAGGCCTTAACTTTTCGGGAAAATGTCCTCTTCTACTCCATAGGAAAAACATTGGCGTCCTGTCGCGTTTGCTGACTAACGCTCACCAAAACATGCTTATTAATCATGAGTGAAGTGACCACACATTTGTGAAGTTTTTTTCTTTCCCATTGAAGCTCACTTAGTACTGATAAGCTTCAGCCTATACGCTCCTTTATCTTAGGGGAGCTCCATACTTTAAAAATTTGGGCCCAAAACTCGATGTCCTCTGATTCCCTCCTCCCTCGGTGGGGTTGTCAATCCTGGCGATGGCAACGACCACAGCGTCGCGTGCAGAGATGTCATGTGCTGCGCCCTTCACTGAAAATACCAAAAGGCCTCGTCGTGAGAGCGGCGCCGCCAGCCTGTGTGGACGCCGGGGGTGGTGTGGTGCCTGTACACACATGTGCGCCGGGGGTGGTGTGGTGCCTGCACACACATGTGCGTCGGGGGTGGTGTGGCGCCTGTACACACATGTGCGTCTGTGTGAGGTGTGGCGCGTGTATACGAGTATGTGGACAGAGCCTAGACGTAAGTATTTGCACAACCTTAATTTTGACGTATTTTGAAAATTTCAAGCTCCGGTTTGAGGTAAAAAAAACAGGTATGCCAGTGTACATAAATTTATCAAAATATTTAAACAAGACAGAACAGAAGAAAACTTGTTGTCAATCAGGAAATCAATTAAGCAAAAATACGTATGCGACAAAAGCATTTGGCCAAAACTTACAAAGAAGTTAGTTCTTTGAACTCCTTCTCTACGTTTGAGTTTTGAATATTCGCCACATAATTTCAATGGGATTGAGATGCGGCGATTGGCTAGGCCCAAGACCCTTATTTTCTTATTTACAAGCCATTCTTCTGATAATTTCGCTGAATGTTCGTGATCATTGTCTTGCTGAAAGATCCACTTACTCCGGTAGTTAAATTTTCTCGCGCTCGGAAGCAATTTCTGTTCCAGATGGAACTTTTTATTTTAGCATAACGAAATGCTGTGGAGTTCCCCCTCACCATGGACAGTACATAAAACGGCTCCACACCAGGATGCTGCCTCCCCCATGCTTGGCGGTAGGGATAGTGTTTAAGGGAACGCAGGCTGCCCATGTTTTCCTTATACATGACGAGTGTCGCTTCGGTAGAAAAGTTTAATTTTGATTTATAAACCCTCCAACCCGAATCTAAAAGTCAATTCCTTTGCCAAGATGGTCATCGACAAACAAACGGCTCTTCACGTGTTTTGCTGTAAGAAGAGTTCTTCATGTAGTGAAGGAATATAAACCACTTCGATGAAATTCTCTGATAACCATTTTTCGCCAGCGTGAACTTCTTGCAGCTCCAGTTCTTACTGTAGGCCTATACAGGTTGTCTTGGACTCATTTGTCACCTACACAGCATACAGGGCCGAGAGCGGCCTGTGACCTAGCTATAGGAGCCCCTACTCTTGGCCCCATTGGAGTGGTCTCAGTCTCTTGATGTTGCCGACCTATTGCTGTCACAGTCTAATATGGCACCATAACACGTCCAGCAATTGACTTAAAGGTTAATCCTTCATTACGAAACTATTTGTTTTGCGATTAGTAATTATTTATAGGACTTTCAGCATTGTATTTACTGAGAATCCATCTTCAACAAAATCTGAAGAGGTAATAATTGTACCGATTATAGTTTGTTTTATATTACTTGTTTTTATGGAAATTTCTGGAAGCTTCGTGGAAGTTTTTTTTATCCAAGGTACTCAACTCGAACATATAATAACAATGACTAACCACGATTTCCATTTTAGCCAAATATTTTTGCCCCATGCATTTTTTGTTTAGTTGACTTTTTAGTTGTTTATAAATTTTGTTTCGTTCTGTACAAATATTCTGGTAAATATACGTTGTCTGAACTACATCTACTCTATACCCAAAATCAAAGCTCAAAATATTCAAAATGTATCATCAATAGACCTGTGCATATACCTTTGCCCAGTATAACAATAAATGCATGCTATGAAAAAATGTGCATAAAAATGTAAGTTCCGAACAGGACATTCGTCCTCCGATTTTTCGGTAAAAACATTCTAGAAAAAAGCAAAATTTTTCGAAGCTGTAGGAAACGCAACGAATAACATGTCAAATTATTCTGCTATAATATTGCAAATAAAAGAAATTTAAATTGTACCAATCCCTTCTTGCCCAAATGAGATACTTTTTCGTGATCTCATTTTCCATCTGTGGCAATGATAGGCAAACACGAGATAATTTTTCAGCACCTCAGGAAGTTTGACGAATTGCTCACAAGATTTCCACGAGTAGAAATGATAGAAAAACACCACGGAACATTTCGGGCCCTGAGGACGCTGACCTCTGCATACGGCAGCGCGCGCAGCAAACAAGGGTGGGCAGTTTTATGCGTCGCGGCCGGCCATAAACTGGCTAATGTTGATCAGCATTGCTGGGCTGCTGCTAATGTGCTGCTGGTGTGGGCCTGGCCCCGCGGGCCTGGCCTCTGATCACCACCAAATTATGGCCCAGCGTGTCGCCCTTATACAGTGCTACGGCGTCACAGCGCTCCACTGCAACAGTGTCACTGTGCCACAGGACAATGAGGCCACAGTGCTACAGGGCCATGATGCCACAGTGCCACAGGACANAGGCCACAGTGCCACAGGACAATGAGGCCACAGTGCTACAGGGCCATGATGCCACAGTGCCACAGGACAATGAGGACACAGTGCCACAGGACCATGATGCCACAATGCCTCGATGTGGCCAGGCCACGATCCATCACAGGACAGCGTCGCAGCAGCACAAAGCGACCAAGCAGCGCGACAGAGCGGCTGGAAGCGTCTGAGCCACCACGCCGCCACGCGCCAATATTGCCTCGAGCTACAATGCCACAATGCCAGCACGCCACAATGGCTGCCTCCTAATGCCACTCGGCACCTCCATTTTAGTATCGACTGGTGTTTGTCACTCACATTGATCCGAGGCATTAAATCAAGGCCTTAATGAAGTCCTAAGCAGGCCACCCGAGCACCGCAAGTCAAGTAACGACGCCCGGGTCTCCGTTGCTGTTACCTGCGAGTTTTTGCTGACGGTTAAATCATTAGAGGCGGGGCGAGGGCAGAGGCGAGTAAGTGGGGTATCAGTTTCTTGTCAGCTATCGGGTTGTCGGAAATAAGGAGGCTAATATACATGCCTAATACACGCGTTGATAGGCTTCCATTATGCATGCAAATTTCACAGCGTAAATTTAATGTCAGACTCTACCGATCAAACTCACGAGGAAATGCTCACCACCGGAATTAGGAGCTCGGTATTCTTGTTCAAAGAAGCTTCGCTGAGAAATGGGTGGTGTTCATATTCAAATAGAGCGATGAGCGAGGCTTGACGCACGCAAAAACATTCATAACCGGATACCCCGAACAACACCTGCACAACGCGGAAACACATCCATACGTTGCTTTAAATTGCAGTCCTACCTTCACTTGAGCTAACAGTTCACGATGTTCAGAGTCGCGCGCAGCGAAATGAAAGCCCGTTTGTCCCCTGATCACTGTTACTTTTTCAGTGAGAAAGTATCAATTTTATGTACTTCTATCAGTTTTGCATAAATACATAGTTCTCCCGTGTACAGAAAATTCTTGGATAGGCAATTTTCTTCTGAGCAAAAGTGACGTTACAGCGCAAAAGGCTCAAAAATAGGGTGTGCGATTGGAGCAGGTGTGTGTGTGTGTGTGTTTTGCACCAGGCGCTTGGCAGTTTGCAGAAACAACAACTGAAGACAGCAAGATATTTTGAATGACATGATATTACCATTACCACATAGGGGAGTTCAAATAGGAAACAGTGGATCTTGGCGTTTCAAATGATTCCTGAAAATTCGTCCACGTTAACTCCTGAAAACTCGTCCAAGTTAGCGTGCGCAGCACATTATGTACACCAGCTCTCTCTCCTAGATACTGCTGAAGTGTTGCTAAGGGTAACGGAGTCAACCTTCGGTACGTGTTGACACGCCATCCATGTGTCTGGTGTAAATATTCCACTCGGCTACGGATTTTGCGATTGTGAACTATCCCATTACATAATAATAGCCCAGTGTTGATTGATTTATTGATCCCTCCGTCCGTCCATCCGTCCACCTGTCCTGCCTAAACTGAAAACGAGACTGTCACCTCAGGCAGTCCGTATCAGTGGTACTGAAAATAACATTGTTTCATGTCAGAGTTACCGGAAATAAGAGGGCATCTTAAGACTTTGATATCAGTTGTCCCACCATTTTTTGGCGGGGTGCGTCCACTAGTACTGTTACAATAGGGGCGTACACCAGTATGGGTGATAAAAGGCAGGAGTGGGGCGACAGGAGGAGTGCAAGCGACGGCTCATCTTCTGATTTCCTTCGGGCTGTTTCACGCCGTCGCAGAGCCCAGCTAGTCCTGACGTCTCAAGTCGTCATTGTGACTTCAATCGTTGCTGCACAGCTGGGCAGATAGATCGTTGATCGCTGCGAGTACATCGTTTAATCGTTGCTGCACAGCTCTGCAGATAGATCGTTGATCGCTGCGAGTATATCGTTTAATCGTTGCTGCACAGCTCTGCAGGTAGATCGTTGATCGCTGCGAGTATATCGTTTAATCGTTGCTGCACATCTCTGCAGGTAAATAGTTGATCGCTGCGAGTATATCGTTTAATCGTTGCTGCACAGTTCTGCAGGTAGAGATGAAACCAATCTCAGAGAGCGACGGGCTCAGCCGACACTTCGTCCAAGAAAAAAGAGAAAACGATAAGAAGTTGTGCACAAAACGGGCGAGTTTCGAATGCAACGATGCAAGTCTGGTTTCATAATTGCGATAGATTTAATTTTTCTTTTCTTGAGTTCGTGTCTGGAAGTAAACGAGGACAACGAAGGCAAAAGGCATTTGAATTATTTTTGGAAAAATGTTTCTCCGTAGACGCTTCCATTGTGGAATTAGGAAAATTATCCATCCCTCAGGGCTGGGGAGGCAGGGATAATTTATGGTCACAGTTACGGTCACAGTTACGAACATATTTACGGTCACAGTTAGGGTTAAGTTAGAGCTTAAGAAGTCTCTCAATGAGAACGTTAAGGTTTCGGAACATTTAAAGTTACGCCTAAGTTTGACGTTGCGGTGCCGCTCAATGCAAACGTTAGGCTCCGTTATGAACTCAGCGTCTGGTAAGAAACAGGTTAAGATTATGGTCAAAATAAGCATCAGTGTGAAGGTAAATGCATCGAAACAGATACAGTTATGATGGAGGTAAAGGTTTAAAACGACGCAATGTGAAGGTTAAAAAAGAACCTTCATTAATTCCAATACGCTTTGCTGTTGGGTTTTCAATGCCTTACAACTGCAGGTGTGGGGGGGGAAGTAAGGAATGTGGGGTTTAAGCTTCCTTTTCCAAGGGCAGCAATCCGTGGTTACGTTAAAAGCCTCGCCTCACCCGAGGCTCGAACCCTGGTTCTATCGGCTGAGAAGCCATCATGCCAGGGTCGGGCTGAGGTAAACATGGAGGAATGAAGATACCACACACACACATCACACACACAGACATCACACACACACAGACATCCCACACACGAAACGCACACACAAAACAAGATCGCTGGCCTCTTCCCTCAGGACTACCAAATTGGCGCCAATTAAATATAATTTCTATTCATGTCTTCAGTGAGAACCGATCCGAGACCACGAGCGAAGCGGTCGGGCTAAAGACTAAAATATTATGCAGTGTTTCAACGATCAAATAAATCGGACAATGATTACGAAAGCTTCCCGGACGAGAATTAGGAATCTGAATTGTTCAATCGATGCGCTGTTTAGCCAGAGCTCCATTGTTTTTCCCATTTGTAATAGCAGAAGGAACTGATTGATATCATTGAGTGAGGTGGGGCAGGGCAGGCTCGTGCGGACCCTGCCATGGCATCCGTCCAGCGAAGTTTTCGCGGACGGGGAAAGTTGTGGAGGTTAAGTGAGAACTATACTGAGGCCATGGGGTTCAATTATGATTCCTGCTTTCTCCGCAGAAAGTCGAATTGCTTGTGTAATTTCTCTTATAAGACCACTTTGGAAGCTAACCGGACCGAAAAAAATCATGGAATTTTTCCCCACGAGATCACTTTGAAAGTTCGCCAAATTAAAAAGAATTTACTCGGTTCGCTTTACAAGACAACATTGCAAGCTCACCAAATTGAGAACATCAAGACAGATATTAAGTCAGGTCCAGCTCTAGTGGTAGGCTCTGGCATCTCTTGTTGTCCACTCGAAATCATCGCTTGCAGCCCCGCTTCTGCAGACAGCGTTACCGAAGATATGGGTGGCACGAAAGTCACTTCACTCTTTTAAATATTTATTACAAAACTAATACAACTATAAAAATAGGTTGAATATAAAATCAAAAAAAGAATCTTGAAGCTTTATTAATTAAACATGATATTTTTTAAAT
>VOMN01048967.1:0-12397 GCA_014899125.1 Orchestia grillus | reverse complement strand
GGCGCCGGCAGCAAGACAGTGAGGGGCAGGCGCCGGCAGCCAGCCAGCGAGGGGCAGGCGCCTGCAGCAAGCCAGCGAGGGGCAGGGGCCGGCAGCAAGCCAGTGAGGGGCAGGCGCCGGCAGCAAGCCAGCGAGGGGCAGGCGCCGACAGCTAGCCAGTGAGGGGCAGGCGCCGGCAGCCAGCCAGCGAGGGGCAGGCGCCGGCAGCCAGCCAGCGAGGGGCAGGCGCCTGCAAATCTCCCGTGGAAATGCAGCTCGTGTCACCAGACGCATGAACTCTGTCGCTCTGAGGCAATCGACCCGCAAACCTCAAGGCAAGAGAATTAAATAATCTCTCATTCAGGGAATGGTACACAGAGGGCGGATACATGTAATTGCTCAATTTAAAAATCCATTTTTTATTGAACGTCTAGCAAACCAACGTACCTAATACTTCAACGAAACAGAATTTCCAGTCAACAACTAAAGTTGTGCAACAAAATATGGAACCTTACAAGTAAACGGTTGCATATATGTTAAAATCATACATGACACGTGGGTGACATGTGTGTCCTTTGAGGCACCGTGCACACGTCATCAGTCTACTTCAGTGCACACCACATCCTCGCGTTTCACAGTACGCACGTCACGTTCATGCAGCGAAGGGTGCAAAGGATTAAGTTGAGATCGGCAAGTGGAAAGTTGCCGATGGTATCATAGGTACTGAGTGGATTTCATGTTACGGTAAGCGGAATGCACTTGGCATCAACAATTGTAATTCTCGGTCGTTCACTATAAATTGGGGGACAGATTTCTGAACAGGCATTGCATAATCCATTTAAGTTGCACTCGACAGAACGCGTCATTCCTCTTATGAAAATTAGGGGGTAAAAGCAGCAATCACCCCTATGAGCCTTGAAATGCATTCACAGAAGTTCTCCAAATACTGCATTTCAGTTCGCTCGACTGGTGTACGCTCGCCAAATCTCACTCGGACATGCTTGTAGAGGGGCGTCTCGGTGCTCTCCAATCGCCACGACCGCTGGATCGACCTTGTTGTGAGGTCTCGCCGGCCAGTTACACTTCAAAAAGAGATCTTTCCGCGAGCCACAAGGAAACCCGCAAAATATCTGTCCAATCCCTTTTAAAGGGTAGACAAAAATGCACGAACCAAGGCAAGTCTCAGCGAACGGAATGTTAACGCTTAACACTTGGTTGTGACAGCAGCGCGCAGTGAGGGAACTTGGAGCGGTTGTGGGTGAGGGCAGATCGATCTGGTCTCGCCCTGATGAGGTGCCTCGTGACGGATTGGACAGGGCAAGCGAGGGCCTACTTTTACTTTTTCTTCTTAAGCAAACGTACATGGGGGACTAGCACATTTAATGGTAGTCGATATAGAAAATTTCCGATGAAGAGCTTTGAGGACGGATACTGGATGACTCTGACGTCCCTTGCCAGGAGTAGACCCTGCTGCTACATCGCGGTCGATTATGATGAATATGAGCGGTGAATGTGCCCCCTATAACTCAATATGAGCGGTAAATGTGCCTCCTATGACTCAATAAGCCTAAGAAGCTTTGAACTAAAGTAATGAGTTGGCAACGAAGTGAGACCGAAGGAAGGGATTAGCTTGAAATCTTTTCGTCCTTGTGCTGCAGCTGTGGACAAAATGAAAATTTCCAAAAACAAGTACCACCAATAACTCGCAGAATGGCGGTTTTAATAAGTCCAACAGAAATGCAATACATTATGCAATGCATTGTGTTTTTGATCACTCGATGTATGTTCAGTGCGTCACATTTTTGAAAGAAACCATCCTCATGAGAAGCCAATCGAGTCACATCGAATAAACAGCACGCAGCCTACACAGAGGTGAGGCCTCGCAGCCTACACAGAGGTGAGGCCTCGTTGCCTCGCTCTCAGTTGCCAGGCCTGGAACCAGGGCAATAGGACGAGCCGTCGACCCTCCAGAGACTGTTGCTGTTCGCGTTCAGTTGCATCAATTACTGCACATAACTGCCGGCGTGGCCCAGTGGGAGAAAGCCATTAAGGAAGCAGGTGTGTCTTGAGCCAGCCACTTTGGGTAATCTGAGGGGCACGCGAGGCATAGCTCAGCTTGAGCAAACGAATGACGGGCGTGCATCAAAATAAAGCGACTCGACCAGCAGAGCAAGGAGCTGTTACGCGGGGGAGTGCGCTTCGGCTTGTGTGCCTCCTGCTGCAAATGTTGTTTGCTTTACCAGGAATAATGTACAATAAAATCGTATGGGCTGCCTAAATGCTTCGTCTGTTTGATTTGGTTTAGCCCGCTCCCTTAGCATCGAAGCATACATATGTGTGTTCACAGGGCAATTATAAATTCGAATATTTTGCTTTTTATATGCAAACTACACATGTCATTACATACTGCATTGAAGTTATCCTGCTCTTCCCGTCGAGTGAAAGTTTGAATCTTTCTAAAATGGCTGAAGACAATTCTTATATTCATTACAAATTATGAAGACAATTTCACCCTAGCCTCGGCCTGCAATTCTCGCTTTATTTCCGCTGACGATTTCGTCAGCGCAGCTGGTAAATTAGATCGAGCAAACGCAGAACTCCGAGCAGCATCGAGTGCTGGAAGTCTTTTTGAGTTGAAGAAGAAATTTCCGAAGTGCTTCTGCTAATTTCCCAGAAGAGTAACCATTCAGTCCAGTATAGATTGTCCTCGAACGCTCGCGGGCTTAAAATTCGCCCCATAAAACGTCGGCGCAATTTTCGTAATCACCCTCCGAGGGAAGGCGCCTTTTCCAGGCGCGGCTCTGGCCTTTAATTACGTTTGTTCGTCGCGAATACGGCAATGCCGAACAAAATTCAGGCAGTTTGCAACAAAACTGCGACTGAGATCAGTTTTATGGTTTCTTAACAGTGTTTGCGGTACAACGTTGTTGCAAAAAAGTTTCTACAAATCGAAAGTTGAGCCCTGAAAAGAAACTTTGATTAACAGTTGCCAGCGAGAAACATAAGATCGGAACGCTTCTTGATTTTCATGTTGCCACAAATGCAGTCGCATTCATCTTATTCTTATTACACCCGGAAATAAGCTCTGTTATCAGTAGATGCGCTCGCGAGATGCATCTCCGAGCCCAACTAGGGCGTCTGGGGAGACTGAGCACCGAACGGGAAGTGAGGGCGGAAATAGAGAGGATTGGCGGTGATGCCTTGAGCTCGTGCACTCAAACGATAGCAATCATTGATTTACGATCAAGTAGAGCGAACATGAAGCATCATTATCCACAAAAAATGTGAACTTATCTTATTAGGAGAAATGATGTGACTTTGGAATCTGCAGAAATCAAGAAACTATAACTCGATTGTTTAGGGATTAATGGAGAAGTCTTAAAATTCAGTTCAAGAACTGTAAACTCCAGACAAACAAGGCTGAACGTCTAAGTAATGTCATTACTTACCATGGCTGATTTTCCCCGCAGCAGTCTCACTATTGAACTATCCCCGATAGGCCTCCCTTGCCTTACTATTTTCAAACAGCTGAGGGAAACAGCCTCATTCAAAAGTTCGCGGATCTGCGAAGTCACACCATGCACACAAAGCGGCGGCACCCCAGTGTGGCCTCGGCGTGACGGCCGAAACATCAAGTACATCCAAGTTTAGAAGGCAGTACAGCTCTAGCACAGAACGGGGAGAAAGCTCTTCCACAATAGGCGAGCGGATGTCATCGCAATGGGGGAGCCTCTGCATCAGAAATACTTATTCATTTCCCTCTCCCCACGACCTCGCCTCTCAGCTAACTCGGCTTCCAAAATCCTGCTTGAGCTGCCGGCTGAGCGAGCATCTCAGCTCGAGTCACTGCCTCGACTTGAGCGCCTCCGAGCTGCCCCTGTTGCTGTGTGTCCTACCCACCTTCGCTGGGGTAGTGCTGTGCCTTGCAGGGATAGGGGGCCCCATGGTACAGTGGTAGGGGGCCCCATGGTGCAGAAAATTGAGCTCCATGGTGCAGTGGTGTGGAGCTGAACATAAAATGTTACCCAGTTTTCAAACAAGGACATTCGATTTTACGTTTTAATGTAGTAGTGATGAAGTTCTATCATTGGATAACTAAATCTGTGATGCTTTTTGTTTTATTCATAAACTCTGATATCGTCAGCTGTGAGCAACAAATTCCGTTGCCAGCGCGGCCCTGTCTCAGCAGCTTCCCTCATCCCAGTGCGGCCCTGTCTCAGCAGCTTCCCTCATCCCAGCGCGGCCCTGTCTCAGCAGCTTCCCTTATCCCAGCGAGAGACCCTCAGTCTCACCGACTAATGAGAGTTCTAATCCGATTACTAGGCGCCCTGCTCTCCCTGATGAAGTAACTGTTCCGCCCAAACGGGCCAGCAAGGCGTCAGCACTGGGCTCGAGATCGGTGCAACAAGAGGAAATCTTCCTTGATCAAGGGTATGGTGAGATAGCAGATATCTATGGTGAGATAGCAAATATATATGGTGGGGTAGCAGATATATTTGGTGAGGTAACAGACATACATGGTGATGTAGCAGATAACATGGAGGTGTAGCAGTCATACATGGTGATATAGCAAACTTATATGATATGGTAACATGGTGAGGTAGCAGACTTACAAGTAGATGACGTACAGTTTACAGTCCATGTCGACTTGTACGCTCATCTGAGCCCCTAGTCTCACAAACCAGGTGAGGTATACAACATTGAATTAGATATTACGTGGTATTATCTATTGTTAGAAGTCGGCTATAGCAACAAAAGGAGAATAGCTATGTTGAAGAATATTGCTCAGCAGTTTTTGATCTCCAGTTGATTGCGCTTCTCATTTACGGATTAACGAGAGAGAGATTACCTGCAGAGGCGGATTTTCTCCATGTGACTATTGTGGACTTCTGCGCCGGATTTTCAGGCCACTGGCCACTGCAACAGTCCGTTGCAGCCCATGTCCGCTAGTGTACGGTGTCCAGAGGTGATAGGTTCAACTGAACCTGAAATTTGATTCTTATTTCCATATTTATTTCAACTTTGCATCTCAAATTCTTTTTTATTGTTTAATCCTTTACTCCATTGTTTGATTTTAAAGTGACGCCTAAATATCAATTTTACATTAGTTTCCAATTGCTCTAGCTAGGCTAAATTTCCCTTTTCATGTCTGGTTACGAATGTGACGCCTACAGCGCCTCCTGCGTTCAACCAATTCATGCTCTTATATCATTCAAACATATATTTAAACTTGTAAATAACGAAGTAAATAACAAGTTGACTGGCTGTGAGAAGTTATTTTAAAGCGTAATGAGTTCAAGGTGATGGGACAAGATCCTTCGCTATGAGGTTAGCAAGGCTAATAATTTTTGCATGCATGGAAGTACGTCTTGGATCACGTTCCCAGCCGCCGCCCAGCACCTGCCGTGTCCACAACAGCATTCTATGATGTGAAAAAAGTCATAACCAAACTCAATGTTTACATGTTTAATACTACGATGAAGTAATATCGAATATGTTCACTCATAAATACTACTCACAAATACTACAATGAAGTAAAATTGAGTATCTTCACTCCCATTTAGACGATATAATTTGAACACAAAGACTTAGATTGACAAGTGGAGCGGTACCTGCCGGGGATGTTGGCATCAACATTTACGGAGACCGAAAATATTTACTGGGACGGATAAAATCGAAAAAATAATATTTGTTAGATCCTTGCCCACCATTTGCTGTAGTAAATTTTAAGTTATATTCGCAGCTACTTTAGAAAAACCAAAAGCAAGAAAAAATATTTCAGAAACGACTAAATTGACAGAAGACCGGCGGCCTGCGGGCGTAGCTGAGGTGTGCGAGGTGGCGACGTACATGCGATTGCCTTCAAATGAAATTGGCTTGAATGAAAAATTTAGCTTATTTTGCAATGTAAGATTTTGTAACAGACACATTCATCAAGAGTTAAGAAATAAAGAATAAATACTCAAATCAAAGAAAGTTTTAGCTGATGCATTCCATTAAGTGATAATCTTGTGAATCATTGCACTTGACAACCATTTGTGTCCCGCATTACAGTGGAGAATGGCAGTGCAAGCTAAGGGGTTGCCTGCGAGCGGATCTCACTCTTAAAATAAAAAGGAGAATTAACGTAAAAAGGCTCACTTTTACTAAAAACAAACATTTCGGAGTACAATGATACCATCTCCAGTGCTGCAAAAAAATAAACTGTGATGCAGGATGAAAAGACAAATTTCTGGGACAAAAATACAAAATACAAAAAATACACTAAAGGCAGAACCGCAATAAAATCACGCGTTATCAAAGTCTGCTGTTATTTGAGTGTGGTAACGAGCATGTGTGTGGGTGTAGCTAGGATTGTCTTACCTTCAGCGAATAAAAATATTTTGTCCCAGAATTTTGTCTTCACATCCTGCATCCTACTTTATTTCTGTTTTTGCAGTACTGAAGATGGAATCACTATATTCACGTTTGTTTTTTTAGTAAAAATATACCCTTTTACGTTTTTTTTCCTTTTTATCTCGAGAACAGTAGTTATTCAGGCTATATGTGGGTTGGTAAATGTCGCCTCGTTTCTTTCAATTCTGACAAGGCTTTACTCTCAGCAACGTCCGCTGCTGCTCAGAGCTGCCATTACTGACGCACCTCCCGAGGTCAGGGACACGACCGACGTGGTTGCCGCCAGAGGTGTTCAGTGGAAGCATTTATTGGGGCCTGATAAATCTGCCTTGCAGCGCGCTGCCCTGCTGCGAGACGAAACAAGAGGCTGTTTTGGAGCATTCAATCGAGCTGCAGGCGATGACAGGATTTGTGCAGGAGTGATTGATATCTCAACCGATACTTCAGAACCGTAGAAGTATGTAAGTGTATCATGACACACTGTATTATGAGTGCGACAGCTTGGCGCATCATAGTGCCAACAATGATGAAATTGATAAAAGTCTACGGCATTGTTTCCGAAAGTTTCATTTACTCTGAGAGTCCTATAATTCTATACATGAATTTAGAATAGATTCAAATTTTCAGCAAAAACAGGAATATTTTAAAGCTTCGCTACCAAGTTCTATCTAACTAAGCATAAAATGCAGTTGCAGGGTCCTCCACGTGAACACATTAATGTAACTTCAAAATAATTCATCGGTATTATCGCACTGAAATGATACTTTATTGTAAAGAGCGCACTCGAACCCCTCATTCTACATAGGACCAAAAAGCCACACACACCCTCACATGTTGCCTACTACTGCAGCACTGAGTTCACGAATGAAGGCTGACACAATCAGGCGTGCCAAATGTTGTCAGTGTAACCTTTTACATATTCAGCAACTCACACAAAGCTAATTGTTAATGTAACTTCAGCAGTGTCTCAAATAACAGCACAAGGTCATTAGTACTTTTTGTCACTTGGTCTGATATTGGCATAGCAAGCTGAAATTTTGTTTTACAAGTATAGTTAGATAGAAATCTATTCATCAATGTAGAAAAAATCCTTTACCTTTCCATGCATTTATTTACCAAGAAAAATAATCAAATCTAATTAGAATACTTTAGAGCATCGGTTGCACAAACGAATGAAAGAGAGGCAGCCATGCACGGAAATGACCCAGGCCTGCCGAGCGTCGTCCCTCTTGATTTTGAGCGCTGCTTCTTGCGCCGTAATGCCAAGCGCCTGCAGCGCCTCGCCAGCTTCCTCTCAGCCTCGGCACTTCATTTAACTTCTGCCATTGTCACCTCAGCTTTCATTTGTGCAAATGCAAGCCTTCCTTCGTAACGATTTCTGTGCCGTGGGCTCATTGCAGAGTGGCAAGAAAAACTTTGCGGTTTAGATTCTCTGAAGGCTGACGAGTTACGGCGACTTTTGAAAGTGAAATGACTGCTCTAGAGTTCCATCAATACCATAGCAAACTCCATGAAAGACTAAAAGTCGAGGGAAAAACAACTTAAGATGTTTGATGAACAGCACTTAGCTCATGCTGGTGGACTGCTGTTTGTCTGTGCTAGGTGTAACATGTCTCCCTAGTTTGTGTTTATGTCTACGTCTGTGCTAGGTGTAGCAAACCTCTCTAGTTTTCGAAGGGGACCCTGGTTTCTGTGACCCCTGCCTGATGAACACACCCCGCCTTATGGCTACACAACACCCGGCTTCTTACCATCAATCTGAGCGGGGTCCCAAAATTTTACCAAAAAATTGCTTTTTCAAAACTAATTTAGCTTTGCTGCTCTGACTCTCTGGAGTGGACGTTTTGAGGCTCACTGACTTGGGGCTCCGATGATGAGTGCAAATTTGGCTAGAAATACCGGTGATCGAATCAAAGTCTTATGCTTCACAGCAGCTCGTTCACACACAGCAGCTCGTTCACACACAGCAGCTCGTTCACAAACTGAAGGTTATGAAGACGGGTTAGAGAACAAATTTAGGCAAAATATTACAATATTGAATAAAATTACTGAAACCTGTTTGAAAATTTTCTGTGATATCTTTGCTCATGAAAATTTTATATGCTTGTAGAAATTATGAAAATAGTTCTCGCCTCAACGCTAGCATGAGCTAATCTTTTTCATGTAAAATGATAGAGGAAAAACATGCAAAATACTCTTTAAATAATATTAGAGAATGCCTCAGTGGAACAGTGTATGAACTATGTAAAGATCAGTGGTGGTCGTCCAGCTCCCTGATCACGCCCCCCTCTTCCATCCCCCCCACATACACAGAACTCTACGTGGAGAACTCCACGTGATGGATATGTAGAGTAGAGTGGTGCGTAAACGGCCAATGTTAACTCCTGCCCACAAGACCACGGGCTTAAACTGGCTAAAGAATGCTCACATTAGACTGTAGAGGAGGGGAAAAGTGTCATGTGGTCATGCAAAGCACGGTTTTATTTCTGCATCAATGATGCCCTCCGTCGTGTTCATCAAAGACCTCACGAAGAATTCAACGAAGCCTGTGTGCAAGGGGTGATAGAAAGAGGAGGAGGAGGCCGTCATGTTCTGGGGCTGCACAGAAGTGGGTCCTTTGCTTGAGGTATCCGTCAAACTGAACCAGCATGGCTACATGGAGCTGCTAGCGAACCAAGTTTTGCCATTTGCACAATATCTGAATGAACAAAGGCATGTTGCTTTGCCAATCTTTCAAGATGGCAATTTCCGGTTGCATCTGGCTAGAAATGTTGTTAATTAGCATGGAGGATATGTCAAGCATTTAGATCGGCAGCTAAGTCCATAGACATGAATTTAAAGGAAAATTTGAGGGACCACCTAGAACGACGAGCCAGAAGTCGAGAAAATCGTCCACATAATGTGGCCACGCTACGTGATCATTCGGTGAAAGTGTAAATTAGAGTCGACCAGATGTATTTTAGGACGTTTGAAGACTGAATACCGCGCAAAATTGCAGCCATTATTTATGCTAATGGAGGTTCTACACAATAGTAGTAGAAGGTGACGAATTTTTTGTCCAGGGAGCTAGTTTATTAGTACTGTATCCATTTTGTTAATTTGAGTTGGATGTCTTACATAACCAATTTCGTTTTAATATATGTTAATTCAAAATGAGGTTTGTTTTCGTATAAGATGAAATGTTTTATGGCCTCTTTTACAGCAGAACTACGAAGAAGTACGTGTCCAATATTAAACATATTACATTACGTATAATGCATTTTGTTGCCTGTTAATAATGATTACTTTAACAATCCGTACATGATTGCAAATGATTTGAACAGATCGGTTAACCATCGACACAGGAAGTGTATCAGGTACAAACATCAATAGCAGGGTGATGATTAAGGCGGGGTGCCACTGGCGGTGTCTGGGGCACGCAACGCGTTCGCCTGAAGCGTAAGCCGCGATCTCTTGTGATCACAGGACTGTGTTCACGCCGCGTCATGTTGTAGCGTGTACACGCTACGTCTAACTGGTAGTGTTCACAAGTTAACAACTTGGATAGCACGTTCGTAGGGTTTGTTTAATATTTTCCGCAAAATTCTGAGCTCCATGTGAACTCCTGAGCAATTGACGTTCCTCTGAAATAGAACGTAATTCCCTCCAATTTTATCGGTACACATATAGAAATCCTGATTTTATCCTGACAACCTGTAAAAAAATCGTAGCTCAACTCTAGCGTTCGAAGCATTCCATAAAATCGAGGAAATGGAGCTTCGAAAAGGTCCACATTCCGAGTACATAAATACAATTGCCCTTCTTTCACCAGCTGGGAAGAAATAGTCCTTTCGAATGGTCGAGAGTCACCAAACCAGACGATATTTTAGGCTCTAAATCCTCAATGGACGTTTTTGTGCCGTAGCTGCGAGATAAAGCTCACTTTTGGGCAGTGTAGCCGTCGGGCTCGAATTTACCGCCCGAACGTGATTCCCATTTGCTTCTGTTACTTTCTGACGATAAAATATACCGACTCTATTTCTTGCAATCTTGATCGCTGCGCCGAAATTACTGTGATACATTTTTTCTGATGATTCTCTCAATTTGCAAGGGCTGCAGGTGCCGCACCCCCCCCCGCAGCCCGTGCAGCCTGACCCATGTGGCCACTCCAAACACCCCCTCGTAAATTCCTCATATCATCCATAAAACGTTTTTGCATTCAAGAAAAGAACTTTTTAAATAATATTTTGCAACAATTGTAAGTCTTCCAACTGCGCGTGATAAGGAGTGTTATTGTGTGAGTATGTACTTCACGTCCTCATTTCCGTCTGACAAGAGACGTGAGGTAACTTGGGTCCAACAACAGGGAGTCTCTGGGAGATTCGATATCAGACGTGGCTTCGGGAGAACCGTTGAGTCCTGTGCCAAGTCTGACATAGTTCTTGGTCCTGGTATTACGATTCTCTACCACTGATGAAGCCCTCGAGAACGACTTCTGTCAGGACGCTCCTGAATTCAGTTACAAGCAACTGCATGAAGAGATGGAGGCTTGAACATCTAGGCGATTTAAAACTGCTTGAGTGCTATACACATCAAAATTTTTCACCTTCACTTCGAGGGGAAGATGTACAAGATTGAACTTCACTTTGTCACACTAAAATTAATTGTAAGAAATGCAGCGGTTGCAGTGCTCGACTCGACTTGCCAGCTGCCTTCGGTGGGATGTGAACGGCGCCACTGACACGGTCTGCTGTCAGTGTTGACATTAATGGACTTTTCAATTCAGCGGCAGATAAACGTAGCCCCGACGTCTGAGGTGTGGGGCTGGCGCTCGTTGGTGCTGGTCTCCCAAGATAGAGCGAGTCTGGAGGACTCCAGGGCTCCAAACCTGCATCTATCAACTGCCGGAAAAATTCGTTCGACGATTTTGAAAATGTCAGCACCGATTCCTCACCAAAAAGGAATCTGATTCAGGAAAATTGTTGTCATTTGCACACGTAAACGATGAAAAAAAAGGTTGCTCCTCTCTACATACGCCGTCTTTTCTCTGAATGTGCCCCAAGTGGCGTTACTTGTCCAGTTTTGAGCATTTGACTTCACAATTGTCCTCACTCACATGACTGCACTTTTAATTTGTCGAGAGTAATTGAATATTTTTAATTATGCAAGTGTTACGTATCATTTTCACTGGTATACTTGAGTTTCCTTGGCAGGGACCGGGAATGAGCCTCTACAGGAAGCAATTCATCTGGGCCTTCTTTTGATGTTGAGGCGCGGGAATGATGCGTACGTAGATGAAGCACGACCGACGCTCGCATTCTCAGGTCCATAAATCGCAGGGTTTGTTTGCAGTCCCAGAGGCCCTCCTCCTCCTCCCACTCCTCCTCCTCCTCCTCCCACCCCTCCTTCACATGTTATCTGCCGCCTCCGTTGCAGCTCGGGGGCCGGAGGGGGCTGCAGCAGCACGCGCGAAGTGGCACGCTGGCACTCGACTCCAATGTGCCCCCCAGCGGGGGGAGGTGGAACACCGAGAACGTAATTGTTCTTCTTCTTTGCGAGGTGATTCGTGGAAGCAAAATATGTGAGGCACTTGGGTCGTCCAGTATTGAATTTTGATGATAAATATGATTACATAAGATAGAAATTTGTTGCTATTCATTCAGTAATTCCAGTAATAAAAGACTGCGATCATCATTCGGGAACCGTGAGTTGACACGAATGGAATGAGAGTCGTATGAACTGCTGCGGGGCAATGCTGCCTCCACAGGAGTTGCCCGTATGTTACAGGCGGGCATGCTTGTTTGCTTGCATGCTTGTTTGCTTGCGTGTTTGCCTTCTTGCTTAAGGGGTTGAGTGCTTGCTTGCGTACTTTCGTGCTTGCGTGCTTACTTTCTGGTGTGCTTGGGTTGCCGTAGACGAGCATCTCTCGTTGGAATCCCTGGTCGCCGGTGGAGTGCCACAGGGATCAGTACTGGGGCCACTACTGTTCCTTGTGCATGTCGCAGACATAGATGCTCCTTTGCAGCATTCCCACGCTTCCTCT
>VOMN01048961.1:0-16343 GCA_014899125.1 Orchestia grillus | reverse complement strand
GTCCTTCGAACACCACCACCACCACCCCCACCACCTCACCCCAGTGCCACAACTAGACGTACAGACAGACCGCACCTTCGCGTCACGTCCAGCTGGCGAAGGAAGACCACGGTAGCAAGTGGGGACATTTACGAGTGCACAGCTGACATCGACAGTATGGAGTAAATACAGAAAGGATTTAAACGTGAAGTTTAAATTTTGGTACATTTTCGTATCATTCATCCGAAAATGGTTTTGTCATCACTTCTGAAACCTAAACAAACTTATATACATGAACAAAATTTGCAAACGTATTCGTTCATTTTTCAAGCACTGAAGTGGAAGCACACTCGCCCTAGTCTTAAACGAAACAATATGCAATAACGCCTGAACTTTAATGTTTCTCCCAGATCATCAAAATTCTTGTGCACAATTCTCACCAGCGGCCTTTATCCCACTGTACAATGATATCCCAGTCTTGCTTGGTTGGTCCGTCCGTCTCCCTGATACGCTCTTAAGGGTTTAGATAATAGAAAATTCCCAGGTTTGTGTTCTCGATTAGCGAGGCTGTCAGACGAGGCAGTCAAACCTCGCATCACATATACAGACCTCGCATCACATATACAGACCTCGTATCACATATACAGACCTCTCATCACATATACAGGCCTCGTATCCCATATACAGACCTCGTATCGCATATACAGACGCACATTTTTAAGTTAGAGTTTTCCTTATTATTGGGAAATATTGGAAGCGTATTAATATTTAGATGATAAAAAGACCACAGGCCTTATTATGCTCACTGGAACGCCTTACACTCGTCACTCTCGACAGCCGCTTCAACTCTACTTCTACTCTCTTTCACAGCAACGAACCGTCATTTCGTGCGTAAGGAAACCGTCACGTCCGCATTAAAAAGAACTCAAAGAACCAATACCCTCATGTCAGGAGCTGTGCCAGCAGCATCCATTGTATGGCACATGAGCAATTTACAGATTTGATCGCATGGATTGGTAGAATTATGCGACCGAGACCGTGTGCAGTCGATGGCATGTCGCCTTCCATACATCACTGAGCTGCCATATTGACTTGTGGCGCGGTTTCAGGGTGACGAAAGGCAAAATTTCATCTCAGTTTCTCATTAATTCTCCTCGCTGATTCTTGAACTAGATTTGTACAAATCCTTAAATTCATTCTAGCTGATTTTTAATTTCCTTTTCAAGTTCATTGTGCTCACTGAGCTTCGTGACGCCCCGCGACAGTCCGAACATCACCAGGTATCACAGATACCAACGTTCACTTAACTTATCATTCTACAAATATTTTCAAGGAAATGCTTCTTGCGAGGTAGCTATTTATATGCATTACTAGACAACCCGTGACCCGTTGGGTCAAATAAAATTTATATCATGAATTCCTAATAAATAGGTTAATGAAATTTTTATTAAGACAACGCTCTTTTAATTACAACATTCTTTGTACAACTTGAATTATTTAAAAAATCTTCCAATGAGATCTTCAAGAAGACTAAAAATTCTCAACGAAAACTCGACTCTTATAGACAAACCGTATCCAGAAATATATTCAATGCAGTTAAGTCGGTATCCACAATACGGGATTAAACAAAGAGTATAAATTTCGAATATTTCAGAGCCGAAAGACAAACGATTCTGCCCTCTTTCTCATTCCCGTATCCACTTTACTAACTTACCCGACTTGAATTCCTTCCTATTACACGATACATAAGTGTATATTTTCTCTTCTGTGCACAGTTTCAAGCAAGCAAACAAGCAAGCAACCGAACAAGACGACCAGAGTTTTATAAGTATACAGATTACTCACAACTTATTCAAAAACAAATGATCAACACTATACAGGGTGTCCCATAAAAAATCGAACTCTCTTAATAGTAGTTTCCCGTATCACTGATACCACCATGCATGAAAACGTCATAACCATTTAAAGCAAAACAGATTTACACCACAGATTAAAAATTAAAATCGGTTATAAGGTAGCATATTATATACTTTTAAAGAGAGGGTTCGGTTTTTTGTGAAACACCCTGTATAATAAAACGCCAGGCGTCTCTTTCAAAATAGAAATAAATAAATTTCTAGATTTCTTTTTGCGTAATTTCTCCCATGCTATTACAATGGGAAACTCATTGAACACATTAAATTTGCAGATAATTATATGCACTTAGTTATATTAATACTAATAATAATAGCCCAGCGTAGCTTGCTTGGTTAGTTGATTGGTCCTTCTGTCCGTCCGTCTTTGTATCACGCTCTTCACGATATAAATAGAAGAAAATTCCTGGGTTCGTATTCCTGAACTAATAGTGAGACTGTCAGCTACAGCAGCCCGTATCAGTGATACTGACAATAACATTTCATGTTAGAGTTACCGTAAATAAGAGGACATCTTAATTAAGAAGTAAATATCATTTGTTCCATCATTCTTGGCGGGTCGCGTTCACTAGTACATTGTGTACATCACTACAAATTTACCTCACGTTACCGAATATTCGTAGTGCTATACAATGAAGCGTTTTAACTCACGAATAGCAAATGCTAGTTAAGAGTGAATAAAAAACGTGGTATGACACCGTGAATTAGTGATGCACGGCAAAAAAAAATCCAGAGTTACTTTCTTAGGGTTAACCTTCTGGGACTCGAAAGTCCCTCGTAAATTCAACTCTTACACGACTTGAACATTACTTTAGAAGTCTAAATTAGCCTTCAACATATGATAACGGATGCGAGGTGAGAACCACCTGTTAGAGATGACGCATTGATGGGTTTAATATTTTTAATCCATTACTTCAGGCGGAAAAATCATGCAAAAAAAATGTTAGTTCACTGCAAGAAATTAATTCAAAGCTTAAAAGCTCAGAAAAAACCTTCGTTATAGAAGGACTTGAGAACAATTTAAACTCAAAACAAGTTAATATTCAACTAATCCTGAAGACATTGAATTACGCACATGTACAGTCATTCTACGGGCAGACAATCAAAATAATTCAACGCCAGGTGTGGCGGACGATCTATTTGTTTACACGTGAAAGTTAAATACGCAAAACTATTCAAATTTGATGTTCATATGGCAACACTCACCGCTTGCAGTTCCTTTTCAATGGCAGTTGCTCTGATGACCAACGGTCCGCGCACGGCATACTCCAACTTCTTAACATTAGGGTTCATATTATCGAGAGTCAAAACGCGGTTATCCATGATGGCTGTTGTCGACATACACCTCACGCCACAATATACGCCGTTGTACTGGCCGCCTTTACCAACGTTCACGCTGATATTTCGGATGGAGTTGCCAAGCAGACGACGGCCAGCTACGTTCAACGAAAAAGCCGACATCGCGAACAGTGAAGGACTAATATCTCACTTACAATTATCTTAAAGGTACATACACGATTAATAAATGGTACAGGTTCTTCTAGATACAATCGTGGTGTGCTGGTTGTGACTCTTTTCGTCCGGAAAGAAGAGAAGGAGCTCTTCTAATCGGCTCTGAACACTTGCCGACAGATTTCGACTTCTTGCGAACACACGCACGAACTTCCAGATACCACTGGCTGTTGCGTACATGTCCCATCGGCTCAATGTGATCACGTCTAACAGGAGGTATTGCGAAACAGTATTTATTCCGGTCAGCAAACGGTTTTCCGGTGTTGTAGTCATTGCATTTTAACATTGTGCACACATAACAAAAACTTAAAAATGTTACGAGTGATTAAGTAAACTGAAAACGTTTCTCTTCAAAATGCCAATTGTATCGTATTTTTTCGTTTTATTCATGTATCTTACATCCAAATTTATATACGAAATGTGGGTAACCATTATTTCCTGAAATCTAAAAAAATATGCTATACGTTTTATTTTCAATAATAAACTTTACTGTCTCACTTCTCATAAAAGTTACTTTACAGAAATCAAATTATTCTAATACTTCCTCATCCGCAAATAGACTTTCAAAATTACTTATGAAATAAAAATTGAAACTGTCACCTTGGGGCCAAATCTTGCAGTATCAATATGTATAATTAAACAAACGAGAATAATTTGTTCAATTCAGAAAATCAGCTGGTCTAGGTAAAAAGTATAACACTGATATAAAAGAACCATGTATGCATTCCGAATTTAATTTGATTTACTACTTTTCACCTGTCGTTCTGCGGACCGATTGGTTGGTGATGCCATGCACTGACGTGTTGCCATTCGGAGGCCTGTTCGGTTTGTTGCTCTAGTTGAATAATTCAGGCTCGGGTACCAAATTACACAGGCCTTGCTTGGCCTCTTTCTTCTTATGGGAACGAGTTTGAGAGAAATAAGTCCTTCAGTCTCGTCAGATGTTGAATGCTTTTACGTATGTCACTTTCATAATCTAGAACGAAAAACGAAAATTTATGTATTAATATGAAAGTGCTTTCTTTTCGTCTTCTTCTGTTGCCATTTATTTTTAATCCATGAAATTTTGATAGTGATAGATCAAGATCGTCACCACTACCACCATTTGTTAAGCGAGTCGTCTTCTTTTATTCGCTGTATTTACTTGCGTCTTCGCTTCTTTAGTGGAACGAATTCGACATTCGTCCTTCGCATGGTGTGCTAAATCGACTCCACCAAGCCACCGCTCCACGGTTGTCCCTCGCATAGAGCGAAATCAACAAGAAAAATATCAAATAGAGCGGAAAATATATGGGGCATAAAAAGAAAATAGAGCATATTTTACGAAGTAAATAAGATGATAGAGCGGTTGTTTTCTGGAACCGATCAAGCGCTTTATGCGGGTGACGACTGTACAGTATTTTTTCTGGCAAATAGATTAGATAATGATTTCTCTTTTATCAGTGCTTCAGATTTAGTCGGATACAAGCTGTGAATAACTCAACCAAGAAAAATTAATTAAATCAAAGAATGAATTCTTGTAATAAAATGTTGGTACCACTCGTATTGTTAGCGTGAGTTAATGGTATGTTCTGTTCGCTTTATAGATATTTACAAACGGTGAAATATTCAATATAGAATTCCTAATACACAGAGGCAGAATTATGTATTAAACTCATATTTTGAATACAAAGTATTCATTACTCAGAAAATCATCGGCGAAAAAACGATCGACTAACAAATAAAAATCTCAGTTCGAAATTTCCGTTTAATTTTCAGGTTGTAGTCTTATTATTTAATAACCTTATCGTAGCATGCATTGTATGTGACTAATTTCGAAATGAACGATCTTTTCTTTTTCTAACTTGAAGAAAATGATGCGGGTCCACCGGTTTATTCTGAGGTTGTCTGTACACGGTCAAAGAATTTCCCGAATTAAATAATGAAATAATTAGACGACTAAACGGCGGACAAATTTTCTTATCCCTCCAAATAGATTCTCGTAATTTTTTTATGCCCATGAATATCTTATGTGGAGATCTTCGGAGAAATTCTAGAAGATGTGAGTGTTAAACATGAAGGGGCGATCGTCGAAGTTGAGGTATTACGTTTAATTGTATTAAAAGGCTCTGGGGCACAGTAACAGAATTTGGCAACGCATTTAGTAAACTAGCACCCGAGGTACAATAATTAGCATTCCATGAGGGCAGTAAAAGAAAGTCTCCCGCATGAACGGACGTGCCCCGGACTCTAACAGTGATGGCGCGCTTGCCTTTTCTGCAGCAGAACCCGAGTTCGATCCCGGGCGTGCGCTATGGCTGACCACGGAGTGCTTTCTTAGGAGAAATAATGCGAAACCCCACACTCACCACTGCACTCAGGTATAGAAATGGTTACCGGGGGTAACCATCACTGTGTCCTGTGAATTATCAGACATTGAAAAAACGATATCATGTAAAGTTTGTACATATAAAGCACACCCGTGAATATAATTCGCAGTCTAGATTCCATCCTCAAAGCTCGTGAGTGTTTCCGTATTGAATTAAGCGGTTATCTTGCCTATATTCCGACGGACCTGTTAGCAGGGTACGGCGGAGCAAATACAGGCACATTTTGGCAGCGCCTCATTTGTTGTCCCATAATGATTCTGATTTTACTTTTTACATGTCTGCCTACGAAAGTAGTTCGCACACGAGCGAAAGTAGTTCGTTGCGACGACAAAGATCTAAAAAGCAGGATCCAAATCACTGACAGAAAATAAATGTAACGGTGCGCTCTCACAACGTGCCCCGCGTAACCTTCCGCCCTCGGCTTGCCCCACTTTCCAGATCCGTCTCTACTCGGTTCTTATTATTTTTCTGTTAGAATTTTATTCGATTGCGTGCGAAGTTGTACACAAACGTCTGCTTGAACACCTCATACTTTTTCGTCCATTTCTTTGCTTGAATATTTGCGAGGGAAAGACGAATCTTGTAGGTAATTTAAAGCCTCATTGGTGTTTGAAATAAACTTGTTACTTCATCTTATGTGCCTCTAGCTCAAAAAATTAATATTTTTATTAATTTTAAATGACTATGACTCGCTAACTATCGATCGTAAATAAAAGGGTGAATGTAAACTGTGACCAGGTATGATGATCAACAAAATTTTGGGAATTGGCTGTACGAGACCTCAATGCATCGTGCTGAGTAGTCCCTGCATCATGCTGAGCAGCCCCTGCATCATGCTGAGCAGCCCCTGCATCATGCTGAGCAGCCCCTGCATCATACTGAGCAGCCCCTATATCATACTGAACAGCCCTTACATCATGCTAAGTCCCTGCATTATGCGTAGAATTCTCAATATTCACCAAAAATTATTCTTTGGGTGCGGACTGAGTTAGCGCAAAATCATCGAACTATATGTTTTTAATTGCCTGAAACGAAAAATTTGTCGTTTTCAAACTATAAAAATATTTAAATGTTCAGAAATACGCTAGCAGTTGATTGTACAACAACTGAATGCTTTCAACAAGTTGGTGCAACAGCTCACGCTTCAAACGAATAGACAACTGGGTGTTGAAGTCTGTGCACATCAAATTAGCACAGCATCGTTCTAAATTTCCATGGTCTTCTTGGTCCCCAGATCTGATCTGTCTCCTATGGGCTATTTACTTGGAGGTTTTTTTAAAAAACATGTTTTGCCCATGAAACTTTCTCCTAAACGAATTAAAATTGTAATAAAACAAATTTTAATTAAAATTAAAATTCCCCTGTATATCTAACTACACTAAATGCTGTTTTTGACTATTCCACTCTCTGCATTCCTAAAAGCATCAATTGTAGATATTTTCAATACATCATTTAAGTGAGAAAAAATATGAAAAAGGCCATGGAAACAAAACTGGGCAATAAGAATCCGACGTTTTAACATTTATTTCCTGATGCACTGTAAACAGGAGACATGAGAAGAGCACCAACATTCGGAAGTAATAACATCCTAACAAGGATTCAAACATTGGTAACACAATCTAAGCAAATAATCCTGTGGGAAAGTTTCGGTTTGCTGGGACCGTGAGTTCCATAGCGGCCCCGCGCTGGGTGGTGGCGGCTCCCGCCTGCCACGGCGGCACGGGCGCGCTCACACAGCTGCTGGAGGCAATACGGAAGCGGTGAAATTTCCAGCCTGCGAGAAAGGCCGATTTATATCCAGTTATAAGAGTGATCCTTAAATTACAGGATGTAAAATTTATCCCTAAGTTACAGGTTATAAAAGTAATCCGTAAGTTACATGTTATAGGAGTTCTCATTAAGTCATGAGAGTAATCCTCAAGAACACTTTATAAGAAGGGGTACTCACGTGTTATTGAGTTAGCCGGCGGTAAGGTTCTGAGTCAGAATCTCGACAGAAACGTAATCGGTTCTAAAAACCTCCTACATAGATCTTTCTCCAGAAATCTAAAGCTGCGGAAGTTGGGCCCGAAAAAAAGGACCTTTATCAATTCCAACACGTTTTACCGTTGGGTTTTCAATGCCTTACAACTACTGGCGTGGTGAGGGATGTGAAAAATGTGTGGTTTAAACTTGCCTTTCCAAGGGAATAATTAAGTACTCCCTGTTTACGTGAAAATGCCTAAACTGAGCCTAGATATGAACCAGGGTCCTTTCGGTTACGATGCCATCACGCTAGCAGCACGCCATGGAGCCCTCAGTGTGCAGGTAGAAGCGTGCAGGTTCAAATAACCCATTAAGTAATTGCCGTAAAACAGTAGTATCAAGTTAAATTTATATTCGGGGCATTAGAGATATGTATAATAAATTTCTACCTATTCTTAGAGCAATTTTCAGCGTAAATTCGTGAATTCTATTGTTCAACGTAATTTGTACAAACAGGAACGCAAGTACTTGGTGGTAAATATTACGCCGTCGTAAATCAACCGGGTCGTTTTTTTGTTCAGAAGAGGACCTCGGTTCCCTTGTTAATTTTCGATTAACGAAAGTTCCCGCGGTCGCTACGGTAATGTTTAGGTTTCGATTTCAGACCACGAAGAATTTATTCTAAAATATAGGCTCTGGAGTCTCTAAAGTACTCTACAAGTTTCGATCCACAGAAAGTGCTCCAATAGCAGATCTCTTTAATGACAGAGATTATCGACAACGATATTGGGAAATGGCTCATTAGGGGAAAGCGTTGCAGATGTTCAGAGGCAGTCGTTGACAGTCAAATTCGCGTGGGGACTAGTGCGCTTGATCTTCTCTAACATGAAATTTTGGTCCTTACGTATTATCGGGAGGACTTTTGATTTTTACTTTTTCTTTTTTTTGCACAGGGTTTGTTGGTTAGTATGAAGATCTTTGATTTAATAAACGCGCACTGAGGAAGAGGCTGTTGTGTTCCTTCAGGAGAAAAGTATCTTGCCGGCTGAACGAATCTGTCCGAACAATCACAAAATGAAGCTCTACTTTGGCTCGCGCATTTTCTGGCAATGTAACGTCAAGTCATGCAAAAAGAAAGTGAATATGCGAGTGAACAATTGGTTTGCCGACAGTCGGAATTACAAATGTAATGGTTAGGTTAGGTTAGGTTAGGTTAGGTAATTCCGGTTTTTTTAAAGGTCCTCCCGATAATACGTAAGCACCGAAATTTCCTTCTTTTAATACGACAAGCATGACATTGATCCTTATTATGTATGAATGTTTTCCGACGCATTATGAAAAATGTGCACTTGAAGAAATTATTCTCTGATCATAGAATTCATTCGCTGCTGTGCGATGCGAAGTATCATTGCGCTAAATTAATAGTTAGATAAAAGCCAATGTTCAGAAGATAACTCACAAAAATTTCAGAAAAAAAAACTTGTGATGGAACAAGTGCTCATGGTAATTTGTCCACGTATCTATATGAAAAATAAACAGCTCTTCAACGAAATTATACTCTAGTTTAAACATAAGTTCATTCACTTATTCACATTTATAACTGTCAATGGGCTGGAGAATAAGAAATAAAAGAAGAATAAACATTCAGAGAAAATATATACGTATGTATCGTGGCTGATCACAATTTTTCCACGTAAATGACTGCATGGACAGAAGAGGATATTCGAATATCTAAAATTAGGTAGCGTAAGTTTATTTGGAATTCTGGGGTCGGAAGAATATCTCAGTTTCTACGTCACAATATTGAACATCAGGCAATATTGACAGATATTTTAATCTCCTAACATTATTTGGCTGTGCGTATTTGTCAGTTTTCTATAAGTGTACGCATTTTTTAAGGAGGGGATGTGAGTCAATACTTTCTTTAAGTGCTCTTCATTTTATTTGCTGAAGTAATTCTAATCGTCGTGCAATGCCGGGGGTGCCGGCAAAATTTATGGTTTCGTAAATTTTGCCACTCTGCGTTCACAAGGCGAATCGCTTTTCTTTCTTCATTGCTTACGTCACGGTAAAATTGGTGTCAGTGTGTGGGAGGGTCGCGTTCGGTGTGGTGTTGCTTGTGCGATGGACTATTTGTGTCATCATCCTTGTTCTTGATTGCTTTTGTGCAAGTACTCGTAAGCATACGAAAAATCAGAGGAATTTTTAAATTTTACAGTATTCATATCTATTGGAAAGTAGCGAAAAATGTAACATATGTAAATTTCAACCAGCTGTTCTTTCAACCATCGTTTATATGCAGGTTGCTGTGTCACAGTGTCACACTAAAAATTTCTTGATTGTGATTTTTTAAAATAGTAGTTCGAGAACCGGTGTTTATTAATGCAGCGTAATTTAGACAGTGCAAAGAGTTCAATAATTTGACCGGGATCAAAATGCATTGTAAGCCAACAGAGATGGCCAGCACAACTATGTACTGAAACCTTACTGGATGTACAGATATTCCTCTGTTAAGTGTGCAATTGAAGACTGAATGAGCCTTTGTACATGGGAAAATTAAAAGTCGATGCTCATTAATGCATAGAGATGACTATCAACAGTAACCTCTATGCCTAAGAGTCTCTACATAAAGACCAGCTTGCTGCCCTCCCGCTGTTCATGAGGCTGAAGACATTTGAGCCCCATGGCTCACGTAAAGTGAGCTCCGTGTAAACTTTATCATCAGTTCCCTAAAGTTTACCTTACTTCAAGAGTGCTTTACTTCGTTACTTTATTCGAGATCTAAATTACACCATTTGAGTCATTTGTCTCATTTATTTGTGTCTCTTGCTCAGTGTTGTGCAAACTGAATCAATGTGAATGAGTTTATTGAAGTTGATCAACTTTCTATGTAGGAACCTTAATTAGAACCGGGTTGTGATACATCCTCCCACTTTTTTTGTGTCACCCTGTATATAATATTGTAGAATTAAACCTACATCAATGCATTTTTATAATTCACTAGACTACCTATGACCTGTTGGGTCAAATAAAATTTATCAAAATCAAACCATATCTAGAAATATATCCTGTGCAGTTAAGTCGTATCCACAATACAGGATTAAACGAAAAGTATAAATTTAGAATATCTCAGAGCAGACAGACAAACATGTGCACAGTTTCAAGTAAGCAAACAAGCAAAATGACCAGAGTTTTAGTATTTTACTAGACCAGCCATGTCTTGTTGGGTCAAATAAAATTGATCAAAATCAAGACGTGTCCGGAAATATATCCTATGCAGTTAAGTATGTATCCATAATACAGGATTAAACTAAGAGTATAAATTTTGAATATCTCAAATCCGACAGACAAACGTGTGCACGGTTTTAAGCAATCAAGCAAGACGACCAGAGTTTTGATATTATATAGATCAATAGATCCTGCTAGACATGTTAAAAGTATGTTGCATATGCAGACACATAAAATTATGACACTCAAATGATTAAATCACTTTTCAGTTATTCGTTATTAAAGCATAATTCAGCCAGAAATCTAATAATAAGTTTTGTATGTGATCACTGTTGCAGGCACCAGTTTTCTGTGTATAAAGCACTAAGACTGTAAGTCTAGTTTTGGAAAGCATTTATTGTCAAATGCCCTCTGAAGTATAAAGTTATACTTAAGACTTTTTTTGCAAATGTGAGATAATTCACTAAGAATTGAACAGCACTGAAATGCTTTGGTAATTAGTGTAATAGCTAGAATTCCTGTTAGGATAAAAGTTCAGAAATATTTCAAAATATATTTATATAGTCTTTAAAAAAGTTATCCCAGCATCATCTCAAAAATCAAATTTTTCAGTTTTTATGCTTATATCATTCAAGAAAGTGTACTGAATCATGCGACAAAGTTTCATGCAAATCAGATGGTTGAAATGGGAGTGACAGGAAGATAAGGATGGGAGGTCAGGTGGGCATCTCTGAGGAGTGTTCTTGTCTGAGGTCTATGAAATACTCCTGCCTTTTTCTTTTCTTCATTCAGCATTGGAAAGTTGAACATATATGTTGGAAGCAGTCTCTATTACAATCAAGGGCTTTCACAACTTGTTTCTTCAAACCAAGTTTCATGTGTAGTGAAGGAGACTATTTTTTTCTCTGAACCAGAAAACCATTGATGATACTTTTCTCACCAGATGTGAAACTCCTCTTTGGGGGCCTTTCCTGTTTTGCCAAGAGGTCTGCTGTGGCTCTACTGTCTCAGTAACACATGAAACAGGGGTACTTTGTATAACCTCCTTGAATAAGTAAGAGTGAAAGGTTAATATTTGGAGAAAACTCCATAAAATTGGGATATGGTGATAGCATAAAAATGGAATGTGATTGAATGCGTCTGAGACCAAATTTAAATCAAGCACCCCAAAATTAATGTACAACAGCTATTGTTTTCCATGCCAGAAACTCTTTACTTGTTGACCTGTGTGATAGACTAAAATTCTACAATGTTTTATGAGGCTTCCTGTGTAACCCTGACTTGCAGAAATAGGCTATGGATTTTGATTGCATTCTTCCAGTGTGGAAACGATGACACGATCTAATCTTTACTAGTACTGTCATTTTTACAAATGGTAGGCAGTTTCTGAACATGGGCTTCTACAGCTAACTTCTATCTACATACAATGTGAAAATCAATGATCTTTCACTTTTTAAATTTTTCTTCCCAGACAGCCAGACCAACTTCAAAAACTAGAAAATATAGCTTTTTATATTTTTTTAGTGTTTGGATGTAATAATTTGGTTATTTACTGAGCCAAATGTATATTAAAAAAGATAAACTTTACTGCCCACATTTTAAATTTGAAAAATTCTATATTATTATGGCATTACACTCCTTAGGATGTAGTATGGGCCGCTAGTCCCGAGTTACCCCCATGCGTTCCGAGTAGCCCTACATGATGGTACCTTTTGACTGTTCACGTTCATTTCAGTACTAGATAGGTAAGAGGTGTGGAGAAGGTTCTAAAAAATTGCTGTATTATGAGGCTGAAACTAAAGTTTTCTGTTCAAGTCTTTGTACCTGCATCTTCCTACATGAATGCTCCTCAGGTTGCAGAGGATAGTCTATAGGGTTAGGGTAGTCAGGGTAATATATCATATGCTTTGTTGACTGGCATCTCCAGGTAGCACTGCTAGATGGCCTCAGCTGCAAATAAGCTTTGAAATTTTTTGTGGTTACTTTGCTTTTTTCAATTTTTGCACATTTGCTGTCTCTTCTTCGTCTTTTTTCCTCTTTATTAACTTACTAATGCATAGGGGATCATGTGTTTGAACACATCATGTGCATAAATGTGTTATCTATGTTCTATCTATGGTCACTACTAAATGATCCCTTCTTTTTGTTCTCTTTGGGTCTCATTTCATGTGTATAAGGAGATTTAAGCCATGATTATAATAACTATTGAATATATGCAAATAACTGTGAATTTGAATCCAGCCTGAAACAATCGCCAGGAAAATGACAATTTACCATGATCAACATAGCTGCAGCTTATTTTATTGATTTCCTCAAGTCACAAATGCAGAATGCTTGACAGATCATCAATATTTTCAGTTTAGTTCATTTTGTTCATAAATGAATTAAAAATCCATATAAATATTTTTTGTGTAGAATGTGAACATTGAGAAAGAACAGGAAATGAAATTATTTGTTGATATGATATGTTGGTTAGTACCTATAAAGAATATCTATGCTTCTAAAGTTTTGTTATGAAAATAATTCATTAATATATTCCCTATGATATACAGTAAGAAGGAAAACTTGAAATGTTCAAACTTCAGTTGGAAGTGAACAGGCAGCTTATACTAGGTAAGAAAATAGGGAAGGCAGGCCCAAAGTTCTTGGCTTTTTGCATCTTTAGAATTGCAAGAAGAGATTTAACAAGAAAATAGAATGCATAGAATATCATGGGAGCATTATGCATGAAGATTATGCTCAGTGTAACATATCAAAATTTACTCGGCAATTGTTCCAACTCAGTGCCATTTTCATGTCAGTGAGCAGCTATTTCAAAGACAGCAAAATTGCATTGCTTCACCTTGCAGGTTACAATTAAGGGACATAGTATTTCAATTTACAGAGAAATGTTGAGTTGGATGTTGTCCTATAATTAACGAGCACTTGAAATGATAGCTGAAATCCTCAAGACCACCAATGGAATCTATGCACAAAAAGATAGAGCTTCATTCAAAATAAAACAATTATGGTGGGAGCTCTGGAGCTCAAAATAAAAAACTTAATGTTTCCGGGATCTAGTATTTATTCTGGAAAATCATAAATGTTTAGGTGAAATGCAGAAATAAGTGTGACTGTAGATGAAATTAAGAACTTTAAAATTTATGAAGTGTTGCCAAACAACAATGAATAGATTTTAAATACATTTGAGAAGCAAATTTTACCATAGCCAAGTTGAACACTGTGTTTTTTCCTTGATTATTTTTAACATAGGTAACTCATGAGTTCATGTGGAGAGAGAAGACCTTGAAACATTACAGTGTAAGATAGAATTTAATTTAATGAGCTATATTTGCATAGATCTAATTGATGTTTTTATATTGATGCAAAAATCAAAGAAGAATAAACCTGCAAAAATACAAAAACATGATGAAAAATATGTAATATCAAATGATTCTTTCATTTTGGTTTTGAATGTAAGTGGACAAACATAACAGTATTGCATTTCTCACTCAAGGTCATGGAAGAAATATGTAGCAGATGATAAGCATGGCTCAGTTATTGATATGCAAGGTTATCATAAATGTGATTAAATTGGTATCTAAAAAGTAATGAAATCATGACACATTGGAATCCTGGAGGGATAAAAATTTATGCATATTATAGGTACACAGCAGATGATGAAAAATATTAGGATTGCAATTTTATTTGCAACATTTTGATAAATTGAATTTTTGACTGAACTGCAAATTTAATTATGTACTAGACATTTTATTTTCCATTGTTGGTTAAATAAAAAGTCAGGCTTGAGTATTGTTAAGAGAGTGATGATAATAAAGACAGTATGCTTTATGTAATTCTGATAGTTATATGCCTTTAATTAACTTACATTTACACTTTTTCATTAGATTATGGTGAAACTATATGAATAAATTAAGCACTGAAAGATGGAATGGGTACATTGCTGTTAAATTAAATTGTATGTTGATATAATAATGCTAAGCATCTACCTATAGAGGGGCAATTATTAAAAATTGTAACTGATCCATAGTTTGTGTATAGACCTTAATTGTATGTTGGTGCATTATTAATAATTTTTCAATGCCTTTAAGTTGTGCTGTATTGCTGAATCTGTTTTCTTTTCAGATGAAAATGACTGCCATTGAAAATTCCATATCTTATGATGATGGTTTCAATGAATTCATCAATGATAGAACAGGCAAGACACAACATAGAAAAGCCAATAATCTTTTGATAGGAGATGCCCCCTTAGATGACTCTAGCAATTACAATAAACATGTTAATACTCATTGTAAAACTGAAAATTGTGACCACCCTGATCAAACTGAAGAAATTTATGTGCATACCACTAAGGATGATCATGCTGATGAGGTGTTAACGGTCGACATAAAGAGTAAAGTACAGGATGACCACATTGGAGATATGAAGACGTGTGACATAAAAAATAAACCAGAAGATGATCAGACGGAAGAGGCTATAGCTGGTGGCATGAGGAGTGAGGGAAGTGGGTCAGAAAATGGAGCTGAGCAGACCCGATCCGACCGAGAGTGGTACAACAACGAACTGCGTGATAAGGTTTGTTTGTTACTGCATATGTCTGTTTTATCTGATTTTTTTCATCATTCAAATCATTGCATTGTGATGGAATTTGTAAAATTATTTTATGCAGTTATTACTTACAGAAGTTAAACTTGACCTTCGTAGCAAGAGTAAAACAGGGAGGAATGCTCGTATCAACGGATTGAAACGGGGAAAAAGTGATCCATTAATGCCATATCTATTGGCAACATTACACTACATGTGTATATAAAAACTTGAAGCACCTACCTACCCAAAGAGAAATCTATTTGTAATTTCTGGAATCAAACTCTGAGATAGACCAACTTGGGGAGATTAGGGTATCCCAATCGTTCTGAAGTCGGTTGGAACGTGGTCCGTTGATGTGAGCATTAACTAACTGTGTGTACTGGGGCAGGGTTTCCAGGGGTGTGAGATAGCAATGTGGGGGGGGATGGAGAAGGGTCTTAATGACTGATAATTTTGTACTTCTTCCACTACTGAAATGAGCCAATATAGATGTTTCCATTCACACTGGATCTCTAGACAAGTATATAAAATTAGACGTTCATTGTATATATGTAGACCTGTTCTTAGCAGGCTATGTCTAGGCCAATTATACCAGATGCTTGTCCATCGGAATGCGAGAGGCGTGTGAGACGCTGCGGGCATTCCAAGCGTAGGTGTCGCATTCCTTGGCTCAAGTGAAGTTAATTACGCCGCGTCGAGCGTGGTGTCCGAGGGCTGCTACACAATCCAGGAGTGTAGATAATGCAGGAGACGTTAGTAACAAGCAACGGCCACAGGCTCAAATGTAGGC